>PVJD01007542.1:0-83119 GCA_004026545.1 Mormoops blainvillei
GCGTTAAGGATGGCGCAGACATTCAGGAGGGCTGGAAGGCGGGGGCGTGGCTCGACTGAGTCTGCCGTTCGCTGGGGTCCCCAAGTCCCTGCTGACGCCATCCCACCCCGGTGGGCACGCGGTGGGCGGCCGAAGAGACAGAGAAAAGGAAGGCTGCCGTGCGTGCTGTCCTGTGCCCCGTGGATTCTGTGCGCCGCTCTATTTAGGGGGTTTTCACTGCTGCCTGCTCATCTCCCCTCCAGGGCACGAGAACCCTGAGGACAAAGGCTTGTTTCGTTCATTTGCGTTTGGTCCACAGTAGAAACTCCACGTTCATTCCATGACGGCGAGGAGCCGCTGCTCTTCCGACGGTAGCCTGCAGGTGGTGCTGTTCCCCCTCCTGGTTTCCTCCAGGCTTCCAGCTCCCAGGGTGGAAAGTTTCCCCACCCGGCACAGGGCCCCGCGCTTGCCAAGCAAGTGGAAAGACCAGGGCAGGAGTAACTCGGGTGCCAGAAGCAGCAGTGTCCCCTCGGGACTTCTGTCACTACGTTCTGACCCCTGCGTGACTTCTGGTTTGCGTTTGTCCAATTTGGACCCCAAGTAACTGCAAGAGTGAGCACAGAGGCCTTCCAGCCAGGCTGAGGGACAAAGATGCCGATATTGATACAACGCTTTTTTCCCCAGATGTTTTTGTACATTTTTAAAAAACCAGTACAGCCCTGGCTGGTGTGGGTCAGTGGATTGAGTGCCGGCCTGCGAGCTTAAGGGTCGCCGGTTCGATTCCCAGTCAGGGCACATATCTCGGTTGCGGGCCAGGTCCCCAGTAGGGGGCGCGCGAGGGGCAACCACACATTGAGGCTTCTCTCTCTCTCTCTCCCTCCCTTCCCCGCTCTTTAGAAATAAATAAATAAAATCTTTAAAAAATACACAGTACATTTTGCTGCAGAAAATAGGCAATGAAAAAGGATCTACCTTTCACTATTGTTCCCAAAGCTCCATGCAAATCCTGTAGACACCTGGCAGCGGTTCTGCCCTCTCCCTCAGCCTGCCCTGTAAACCACCCGTTTGTGTGACGGTTTTAAAGAAGAGTAGAAAAACTGGCCAATCGGTTGCCTTTTGCATGCACCCCAACCAGGGACTAAACCCGCAACCCAGGTATGTGCCCTGACTGGGAATCGAACCAGCAAGCCTTTGGTTCGCAGGCCGGCACACAATCCACTCAGCCTCACCAGCCAGGGATGCTGTCAGAATTCACTTTCAATTGTCTTCCTGACTTCTCACCTCCCCAGTGGAGACCTGGTGCCCTAGGGTTGGGTGTGGGTGTGGCCTGGGCTCCCCGGGGCTCCCGGCAGGAGTCGGAGGCTCGCTGTGAAAGCGGAAGCAGAGATGATAGCAGGACAGAAGCAGCACTTCGATGTTAAAGCAGAGGATTCCAAACGCGCGGGGTCCAACGAGGACCAATCGTGTGTGTCGGGAGGGAGGGGCCGGAGAGACGGGGCGTGGCTGGTCTGGCCTTGAACTTGGAGGAAAGGGCTGGCTGTACGTTTCGTTGTGCATCTTCCCAGAAGGGTGTGCACGGGCGGATGGCGGGGGGACGCCAGGCTTCTCTCTGCTTGCTGTGTGGTTCACCTTGACGTGTTCCCAGCTGTGAACCTCAGCGGCCGAGCGGACTCCATGCTGCTCCAGGTAGATCTGGCAGGTGCCGTGTTGGCCAGTGGCCCAAGTCGCCCCGGGACAGAAGAGCATGTGGTGGTGGAGGTGACACAAGCTGATGCTCCTGGAGGCTCCCGGCGGCGGCCACAGCAGGTCATACTTCTACATTATTTGAAAGGAATTGTAAAAACTCACGTTATTTCTTTGTAAACTGACTTTCCTCTTGAGTGGATGGGATGCGGAGCCCATTATCAGGAAAACCCTGATCTTTTGTTCTGTCTTTGAAATTCTTTTCTCCCCTCTTCTCTAAGTCAGTTACAACACTCTCACCATTTCCATAAAATCAAGCTTGCAAATTATTTTTTAAATCTTCACCCGAGGATATGTTTATTGATTTTAGAGAGAGAGGAAGGGAGAGAGTGAGAACATCGATGTGAGAGAAATATTGATAGATTGCCTCCTGTATGAGCCCTGACCGGGGATCGAACCCGCAACTTTTTGGTGGCTCCAACCAGTGGAAGAAGTGCACTTTTTTTTGTCGTTGAAGTGCAGTTAAGTCTGGGCTTCCCTTCTCAGTTCAGAGGCCGCCCCGACACCAGTCCCCTGGGCTGTGCACTTTGTGTAAGGCTGCCTGTTTCTAGAATGGCAGGCCCGGGCTTAGTGTCGCTGAGCCGAAGCCCTCAACTGACGTCCTGGGAAGGCAAGGGATCCAGCAGCTGTTGTCACCCTCTCCCAGAGCCTGGCCAAGGCCAGCCCCTATCTGTGCACTGAGCCGTCCCCTGAGTCCTGGCCTCGTGGACCCCCCAGATCATCATGGTGACTGTATAAAGTCATATCCCCCATTATGACCAATACAAGGGAAACGGAGCCTCCGATGGGTTAGGGCACCCCTCACCTCTTCCTGCCGTGCAGAGCAGGGTCTGCAGGGAAACGTCGTCCTGTGCCCCTGTGACCAAGGCTGCAATTTCACAGGCGGCGCCACGGTCCCAGGACACAAACGTGGCTTCCCGGTGTGAGGCGTTGGGGAGGGCTCTGCGGTCACGATGGGGTGGGTGCCCTCTGCCTGCCCCATCTGGAGGCTGTGGTGGCGGAGGTATGACCCACAGACCAAGTCATCTCCCCAGCGCCTGTGCCCACCCAGATCCACAAGAGAACTTTCCTGAAGGCATGTGCTCTTTCTAAAGACTGAAGTGCTTTAAGAGAATGCATATTCTCTCAGCAATGCTTTTTTTTTAAAGACAGGATATTTTTGTTGATTGATTTTAAAGATATCAATCAATTTAGGGGGAGAGAGAGAGGGAGAGAGATTGATTGAGATTTGTTGTCCCACTTATTGATGCACTCCTTGGTTGCTTCTTGTATGTGCCCTGACTGGGGATCGAACCTGCAACCTTGGCGTCCTGGGACAACGCTCCAACCAACAGAACCACACAGCCAGGGCTCTCATTCATGCTTTGACCAATCTGGTTCCTATTTTCAATGTCCTTTATGACTATAGGCAACAAGACCACTGCCCTCCCATGGAAAATTCTCTGGCCCTTCCCCCTCCCTCTCTGCTCACATCTGTCCCCCATCTTTACTGCCCTGCTCAGGAGGGGACCAGGGAGGGTGGCGGCTGCATCTGAGGCCTCCCTCCCATCTGCTCCAGTTTGCAAGTGGGCAGCAGTGCTAAGCCAGCATTTCTGCTGTGGCTCCAGAGGGCTCAGAAGACTTTCGCTAAACCAAAGGCCTCCACAGTGTGGAAATTTCCAGCTCTGCACGGCCTGGACTGCTCGTGGCAGGGAGGTGGGAGTCGTGAAAAGGCCCCCAGGGTCCTCTCTTTCCCCTTATTCCATACAAGCGCCTCTGCTGCATAGCATTTGGTCCCCGGTGATGTTCAAGTTCAAAGCCTGCCCGCAATTTTCCACTTCGACTTTTACAGGTCACTCATAATTGGACGGTATTTTTAAACCCACGGCGGAGCGAGCGCCTGGTGGTCAGCAGGACCTTTGAGGTTCCGAGCAGGTAGGTCTCGCGTAATCGAGGTCGGGGTAGGGGGTGGATTGTCGTCTGGGACATGCTCACCTTAAGAAGTTTGACCTGCGTGGCTCGGATTTGGGGGACAAATAGCACCAAATCAGTTATGTGCTTTGGACGAGATGCTCTTCCTGGGTAGACAGTGAACTCAAAGGATGCGGGAGGGCGTCAGAGCCACGTGTGCCGGAAATGACAGCATCGATGGGAGGGCCCACTTCGAAGCATGTGGTATTTTACAGCTTATGCATTAATTTCATGAATACCATGAAGCTCTGCAAGGGAGAATTCCAGGAAATGTTAGAATTCTTGCTCTTTTTCTATCACGAAGGCCTCTCCATGTTAACTAACCTGTGCTCTTCGCGCCTCTATACATTTGCCAGGGCTGCCCTGACAAATGCCATAGGCTGGGTGACTTCCACAAGCGAAATTTACGTTCTCAAGGCCACAGCGCGGTGCCTTTCTTCCGAGGTCTCCCTCCTCGGAGGGAAGATGGCTGTCTTCCCCCTGTGTCCTCACATGACCATCTCCCTGTGAGTCTGTGTCCTGATCGCTTCTTCTTATACGGACACCGGCCATCTTGGACTAGGGCCACCAAGTGATCTCATTTTCCTCACCCCTGTAAAGAGCCCACCTCCAAACACAGTCACATTCTGAACGGCTGAGGGGGTGGAAATCGACAGAGGGCTTTTGCAGCTTAGAAACAGGCTTCAGGGGTGGCCTGCCACGTGCTGTCAGACTCCTCGCACGCACGCTCTGGGGCGTGTCCCACTGCCAGCGACAACCTGTGTGTGTGTCCTCAGGTGGCACGTGGCCCTCTTCTGTTTGTGAGCTGGTAAAGAAGTCTGGTGGCAAGGAGGACAGAAAGTAGGTGGCTAGAGCCCGTGTGCGCGTCCCCGCGCCCTGTGAGCTGTCGGCGTGGTGCCTGCATTGGCCGGGGAGGCTGTATTCCGTGCGCAGGGCTCCTCGTTGCTGGGACTGCGGTCGGTGGAGCTGCGGCCATGGCCGCGGGTGACTTGTGTTGGAAGGACACGGAGGGGGAAGCTCAAATTGTTGCCGGAACGTCTGCTTGGGGCAGCAGCGCTAAGGCTTTTGCTTCACTCCGCAGAGAAGGCGTTTCCATCAACATCCGCGCCGCGCTCCAGCGGACCCAGGTGGTTCCCCTGCTGGTGGCGCACCAGTACCTCCGCGCGAGTGTGGAGGCCCAGGTGACCGTCGCCGCAGTCATCCTCGCCGGGGTCTACGTGCTCATTATATTTGAGGTAAGCTGCGTGTCTGTCGCAAACTTGTCTGTGCCCGCAAGTCGGTGTCTTTTAACTTCCTGGGAGCGCTGAGTGGCCGCAGGCCCGCCGCCCCATCAGATGGCCATACTGGCTTTCCCAAGAAGTGACATTTCCGTCCTTTCAGGTAGGAAACTGGAATTTCTGCTGAATCTCGGCAAGGGCACCTGCCACATGTGTGTCAGGAGCCAGCAAGACCTGACCCGAGAACACGGCGTGTGCGCGTGATTTTTCTCACCCCGGCTCTGCCGCCTCCGCGGTGTGACTTTGAGGGGACACGTGCTGAGCCTCTCTGGCGCACAGGGTCTTTGCTTGTACGGTGGCACATTGTGATGCCCCCCTCCCCGCCCCCACGCCTGCTTCCTAGGATTGTGTTGACGGTGGGGACCCGGTGGCCCCTGGCTGTGCACCGGAAGGGCTATCTGCTGCCTTTATCCGCTCAACAAACCTCACGTCCAGTAAACCTGCTGTGTCTGGGAAGCCGCGTGGCTGTCCCTCTGACGGCACGAAGCGAAGCCCGGACAGTGCCTGGGCTGGAAGGTCCGTGGCGGACTTAATCGTGAAGCCACATTCACGGCAACACATTGGTGTTGGCTCCCGAAAGTCAGGCCTGAGAGTCAGTCGCGGGTGGCTCCAAAAGGCGTTTGTTAGCGAGCTTGGGATCAGACAACAAAGGGTGCTGTCAAGGAGACAGCGCGTGGGAGGAATGTTCTAGAATGCAGCCAGGAAGGTTCCAGAAGTCTGCCTAGAGAGGAATGTCAGCTCCAGGGAGTTGAGCCCCCAAGTGTCCAACGAGGTCCGCTCACTGGTTTAGTTGTTATATCTCTGTGTTTCTATTATAGTAGGGCAGGTCTATCCTCGTCAGCCCTGTTTTATTTTTGTTTCGGGGTTCCCATGACCACCCTCTGTGCTCCGTGACGTTCTAGAAGGACTCCGACTCAGAGGCAGCGCTTTGGGGCTGTGGTTGATTCCTGTGACCGGCGGTGGGAAAAGGCTCCTTTAGACAGAGTCTGGGACAATCAGGAGCAGACTCGGACAGGCCTCCTCTTGCAGAAGGGACCACCTGCCTGGCACTCAGCCCGGGATTTTTGTTGCGGGGCTGTCACATAGGCTCCCTCACCCCACCAAAACCCCGACTTTCGGAAGGGAAGCAGGAGTGCACCACGGATCACATTTTTGTACATACGAGCAACCCAGGCTTGCTGGTAGGTACAGCGGAATGCAGCCATCCAGGCCCGCAGACCAGTTCGGTAACATGGGGAACATTCCAGAAGACGAGTACCCAGCCGCCAGGCAAGGGCCAGCCCTGCAGTGGGCTCTTCTGCAGCCCACCTGCTGACTGACGGCCACCTGCTGACGCCTTCTGCGACCCGCAGGGCAGGGCTGCGCCACGGCGCCACCTAGTGGACATCCTGTTCCATTGTTCTTAGGAGATTCTGCACCGGGATTGGGCTGCTGTTCCAGGCGCAATGAATTTGTTAACTCTATTCCCCTCTTTTCTTACGGAGTACAATTTAGATCTAAAGACTTTAGATACAATTTTGGGGTCCACTCGGGTCACCAGTGTGTTGGGGGTTCGAGCTGTGTCAGGAAGAAGAGCGTGATGTCTGATGTTCCCTTTCAGGGGTGCTAGATTACTCAGTGACAGGAGGCAGGGGCAGCACCTCCCGTTTACGGGCAAACTGCCTGTTACCTTTGTTGCTCCTGGTCTCATTATGCACCAGGGCCCGACTCAGTCACTTCATTCACGTTTCAGTTCCTTTTCTAACCCTGTTATTTCATCCGCACCTATAAATGACTCATTCTGTGTTGAAGAACTTTCTCCTACCCAGAGGCAGATTTAGTGGTGGGCGCACCTGCCGCGCGCCCTGGGCCCCGACTTCTGAAGGCATGTATTTTTATTTTCCGTGTCTCTCTCTCTTTTTTAAGGGGCCCGATATTTTCTTCTGCGCCGGTGCCTCAGCTGACCTTAATCCGCCTCTTCTTCTACCTTACGCTCCTCAGGGGAAGCGCAGTTTATGTGAGAAACACAAAATAAATTATTTTTCTTTAATTATTGATTTTATGGCAGCGAATTCTTGCCTTAGCAACTTCCTGGCGTGTCCACTGAGTTTATTTCGTGTCTCTCCTGTTTTTCTGAATACCCTTTTGAACGTAGGCATTTAATAAATTCAGTGTGCTTTAATCAGTTACAGTCACCAGTAATTTAAAAATATGGGCCAGTGCCCATTTTGAAAAGACTTCTCTGCTCTTCTAGGGTTTGTTGATCTGTTTTGGTATAATTTTACAGCCTTCGAAAATTACATAACTCATAAACATTTATTCATCTTTCATTGACTAATGGTTGTTATTCATAGACATTCAGAAAAAAAAAAACAACCCAGCCCCAAAAACCCTTTCCTTCCTCCCAACAACCATCCCGAGGTTATAAAAAGTCCTTCAAGGAAGCCAGTCCAATAGGGCTTCTATTCTGACAGGAACCAGAGCCCAGAAGTGCTGAGTTATTGATGTGGTCTCATTGAGAGCACTCTGGGGACAAGGTGTTCTCAACGAGCCGCCGCCACCCCTCGCTGTTACATCTTATAACGAACTGGCTACATTATCTATTTAAAAAAGCCTTTCGTTTTGAGATAATCACACATTCCCGGGACGTCGCACAGAAATGCACGGGGAAGTCCCCTGCACCTCCCCCAGCCTCCCTCAGGGTTAACATATTGCAGTATCAACACCGCGGAACGGACGTGGGTACCGCCCACGGAGCTTGGTCACAGTTTAGTGGTTACACATACACTCATTTGGGAGAGAGTGTGTGTGTGCTCACGTGCGTGGTTCTATGTAATTTTATGTATGGAGCCTGCGGAACCACCTCCACCATGAAGGTCGATACTCACCTGCGCTGTCCCCACCAGCCCCTGTGACAGCCCTGTGTAGCCACACTTCCCCTCCACCACCGCCCAAGGCCTGGCAACAGCCAATCTGTTCTCCGAGATTCTGATGTTTCACCGAAGCTTTATGATGGAATAATGTTGCACGTATCCTTTTGAATTTGGCTTTTTTTTTGCCCCACTCAGCATGAAATCTTTGAGGTTCATGCAAATTGTTGCATGCATCCCACTCAGCATGAAATCTTTGAGGTTCATGCAAATTGTTGCATGCATCCCACTCAGCATGAAATCTTTGAGGTTCATGCAAATTGTTGCATGCATCAATAGTTTTGTGTGTGAGGGTGGAAGCCTCTTAATTATTTTTAATTCTCACCTGAGGATATATTTAGAGATTTTAGAGAGACAGGAAGGCGGCGGGGTGGGGGAACGGGGGCGAGAGGGGGGAGACATCGATGTGAGAGAGAAATTACTATCGGTTGCCTCTCATATATGTACCAACTGGGGCTAGAACCTGCAACCTCACTGGGAATTGAGCCCACAACCTTTTAGTATTTGGGACGACAGTCCAACCAACTGAGCCATACAGCTAGGGTTCTGTGCAATTTTTACATGTAGCTGTATATATATTTTACTACTGAATAACATTCCATGGTAAGATGGAATGGTTTTTTTCAGCATCCTTTGAAGAGTTAAAAAATGTTTTCTTTTTTTTTTTTAAGTGTTGGGCTGTTACAAATAAAACTGTTATGACCATTTAAGCATTTTAAATGTATTTTTAAAAAGCTTTAAAAAAGATTTTATTTATTTTTAGAGAGAGGGGAAGGGAGGGAGAAAGAGGGAGAGAAACATCGATGCGTGGTTACCTCTGGTGTGCCCCCTACTGGGGACCTGGCCCGCAACCCAGGCATGTGCTCTGACTGGGGAATGGAACCCGTGACCCTTTGGTTTGCAGGTTGACGCTCAATCCCCGGAGCTACACCAGCCGGGTATTTTAAATGTATTTTTTAATGCTGAGTTTTAAATGTTCTTTACATATTCCAGATACAAGGGCTTGTTGGATATAGAGTGCAAATATTTTCTCTCAGTTCAGTTTGTAAAATTGCCCTCTACAGTTTGGTTTTGGCATCAAGTTTACAAACTCTTTTCTTAGACCTAGATCCTGAAGATTTTTCCTGTGTTCTTTCCTAAAGTTTTTATTGTTTTTCTTTTTACACGTAAGTCCACGATCCACTTTGAGTTAGTTTATGTTTAAGGTGAGGAGTTTTAGCAGTAGATTCATTTTTTAAAACATCTGCGAATGTCTAATTTTTCCAGCCCGTTTATCAGAAAGGTTGTCCCTTTCGAATTGCCTTCGCTCCTTTCTTAAAAGTTAATTGGGCACATTTGTGTGAATATGTTTCTGAGTTCTCTGTTCTGTTCCATTGACCTATGTGGCCATTCTTCTTTCTTCATTACTGGAGATATATCGTAAGTCTTGATACTGGGAAGAGTGATTTCTCCGAAAAAGGTTTTCATAATTGTTTTGATGAGTCTATGGCCTTTCCCTTTCTGTATACATTCTAGAATTGCCTTCTAGTCCCTGGACGCGGTATGTCTCTTCGTTTACTCAGGTTTTCTGATCCTTTTATCACTTTCCATTACATGGATTATGTACATGTTTTGTTTTTATACCTAAGTATTTCCTTTACTTTGGAGCAATTGCATGTGGCATTGCGTTTTTGTTTTTGTTTCCATTTTTTTCATTGTCATTATGTATATAAAATTGATGTAAAATTCTATTTCCTGCTGGTAACAATGCTATCAATGACAATATTTTTACTTTACTTATTATTTCTTGAAGTTTATTTTCTGGTAGATTTGGTGGGATTTTCTATGTACCTAATCACGTCACTTGCAATGGGTTTTCTTTCTTCTTTTCAAATTTGTATGCCTTTGATTTTCTTCTCCTGTTTTATTGCAGTGGCTAACGTTATGAGTGGTAAGAGTGGCCATCTTTGCGCACTCTCAGCTTGAAGGGAAAGCATTCAGTTGTTCACCATTTGGTGTGATGTTAACTGTATATTTTGTGATGGAGAAAATTCTTTTCCTTTCCTAGGGTACTGAGAGCTTCTACCACAACTGGGTGTTGAATTGTGTCACTGACTTTTTGTGTCAATTGATTTT
Source organism: Mormoops blainvillei (assembly GCA_004026545.1). Lineage (NCBI taxonomy): Eukaryota > Metazoa > Chordata > Mammalia > Chiroptera > Mormoopidae > Mormoops > Mormoops blainvillei. Next base: position 9,974 of record PVJD01007542.1, read on the forward strand.
CTTCATGAGCTACTTTATACGGTGGGTTGCATTGATTTATTTTAGAATGTTGGACCACTTTTACATGCCCGGAACAAACTTCTCTTTTCTGATGTGTTTGTTAGTATAATTTTTTCTCTCGGCACTTCTTCACGTGCGTCCTACAGAGTTTGTTATGCTGTGTTTTCAGTTTTATTTAGTTCGCTCTATTTTTAAAATCTCCCTTGAGACGTCCTCTTTGACTCACACATTATATAGAAGTGCGCTTTTTAGTAGCCAAATGTTTAGAGATTTTCCTGTTGTCTTTCTGTTACTGAACGATACAGATGGCCCCTGACTTACGATGGTTTGACTTACGGTTTTTTTGATTTTACGATGGCGTGAAAGCAAAGCTGTAATGTGCAGTAGGTTAAATGCATTGTCCACTCATAGTATTCAAGTTACAATGGACATAACCTCATTGCGAGTTGAGGAGCATCTGGAGTTTGATTTAGTTATGATCAGAGACCTTACTCTTTATGACTTTAATTCCTTAAATTTGTTGAGATTTTTATGCCCCAGGTTTATGGTTTATCTTGGTGGATATTCAAAGCGCTTAAACTATTACATTTTTTTTCCTTCAATAAAAATCCCATGTAATTAGGCCACTCAACAACCTGTGAGATCCAAGACCACCTTTGTAGTGTCTGTGATTTGGTACAGAAGACAGAGGGTGTTGCAGAGGTGTTAGGAGAATGGTGTATTCGACCCGCGCTTCTGTAACTTCGGGTGCTCCCAGAATTCCCTCCGGACGCCTGGACCAGGGCAGCCCTGCGTTATGAGAGAGGGCTGGATATGTACCTCAGCCCTGTGGGATTTCCAGAAATGGGTCACCCTTGCAGCATCGCCAGGATCTACTCCGAGGATGGACGTGCCTTAGGGAAGGACTTGGAAATTGTCCTACTGTTGCCGGTGAAAACGAGCTCCTTTGCAGTGTCAAGAGGAATTTCAAACGCCATACACGTGGAGAAGTTCAAACGTGGTGGCAAGATTTTATTGGGTTTAAGGGAATAAATACGCCCTCCGGATGTAGACGGTGGGGAGGCTGTGGCACCAGCTGCTCCGGGACTCCTGATAATCCTCGATATGTTTCCTTGGTTCTTGGTAACGAGCCGGGTGCAATTCAAACTAACCCAATTCCCCGTTCTTCGGGGGCCTGAGTTGGGTCTTCCCCTTAACCAATCCTTTTCCTGGACCTACCAGGGTTCTGCATTCCTTATCCAATCGGATCCTTTTTCCAGACTTTCCCAGGCTAGGCTCCGCCCCTGTGTGCCATCCTCCTGTCTCTCTGCGCATGTCCAAAAGTGGAAGCACCTCTCCCCACGCCGGGCTATCTTAGCTCCTGTTGCTCTGGTGCCCAAAAGCTCTGTGACAGCGTCTGGTTTCTGCTGCGCGCGTGCCCAGCAGAGGATTTCCCCTCCTCCTGCCTCCCATAGGGAACTGGGCCGGCAGCACCCAGGGGAGGCCTTCCTGCCTGCTTGGAGGATTGAGCCTCCTCAGAGGCAACGGCGCCCCTGGGGTGTGTGAACGAGTCTGTAGACGCTACAGCTTCCTGGGAAGCTTAATGCAATGCTGCCCTGATAGCTGATTCAGCTTCCCAGGGACGAGGCTCAGTATTTGATTCGGCTCCCTCGTTTATTAAGCTCAATGTCTGATTCCCTTTGCTCCCCCTCTTTATTGATAACTAGTTACCTACCTATGCCAACAGTACCTCTGGGGGCAGAGTTGTTTTCTCAGAGCTGGTGGTCTCCACACTCCACGGGCATGTATCCTCAGTCAGTACCCCACTTCGCTTCGGGGCGTGACTCGGGGCAGCCTGCAGATCCCCCTACTAGCCTTCCCTCCTGCTGCTGCTTCCAGACACGCCAGACACCCCCGCACCTCTTATCCTGCTCTGCTGTAGGTGTGCCACCCTGGCCACGTTCTGGCCACCACCTCATTCACTCACTTCTGCCAGCTGCGTGCCGTGTTGGCTTCTGGTGCCTCAGATAGCACCTCACACAGAGCAAGTGCTCAGGAAATATCATCCAACAAAAATGTTTCCAGAGCATCTCCAGAGATTGAACATGTGCCGATGACCCCGTCTGGGTCTGGTCTGATCTGGCTCTCAGGAGAAGGGACCCTGTCCACCTCTGACCGAGTGAGATGAGCAGCAGCCAGTGTTCCCTTCGGCCTGTTAATAGCTCAATCAGATGAGGCTGCTGAGGAAATTTCCTTGGTTATTTCAATTCCTGGTTCTGCAGATAATCCTGATTGCCATTTTCTTACCTGAGGAGTTGGGTCGTATTTCTCATCTTTGTAAAGTCCTGTCACTAAAATGGGGCCCTGAGCGGGGTCTAAATAATTTGCCCTGAGCGGGGTCGCGTGGGGCCAGCCAGTAGTGTGTGCGTTCTTGATTCTGTATTGGGAAAGACTTCACGACACAAGTCTGGGTGGCTACGTGGGTACACTTACTGAAGCTGGGGACAATGAAGCAAGGGGGGGCCTAGAGTACAAGAAATAACAAGACAACAAGACAGCCCAAGCTGGGCTGCCTTAATTCACAGAGAAGTCAGGGAAAGGGGCCCTTGGGCGCGGGTTCAGGGAGTCAGCCTGGGACGAACTGCCACTGCCCATTGCTCCCCTGGTTGCAAGTTTCGTGGGGTTCCTCAGCATTTAGGAGATGCTGCCTGTGGGGAGAAGAGGGGAGAAGGGAATGGTGAGGGTCGCTCCCCAGGCAGAGAGCACCAGGCCCTCGGCCCTTTGTCTCGGGGCTTTTCTCTCTCCATCTTGCCGATGGGAATCTTAGGGGAGGTCTCAGGGGAATCATTTCAGCAGAATATTCATCAGTCTCCAGGTGTGTCCCTCAGGGTCCTGGTCTCCACTGACTGGTCAGTGACAGGGCAGGGGGTCATCAGTGATGGCAGCTGGTCCTGGGGTCGCCCACCTTGTTTCGCTGCTTTTCTGGACCCAGAGCTGAAATACACCTGAAACCTAGATGTTGTCTCCAGGGAGGTGGCCTTTTGTATCTGGCTGTAAATTGCCGGGCCAGTTTGTTCAACCATTTGTCTCAGTTTCCCTGTTCCACTTGTCCTGGCCTACTGGTCCGTCTCAGTAGCTCTCGTGCAAATCCCCAAAGAACAAAATCGGACTGATCTTCCTGATTCTGGAACTCTGCACCTCTAATGAGGGCGTCAGGGGCTTTCCCAGTGCAGCATGCTAATAATTCCATTATCGTAGCCGAAGCTTCTATGCCCTTAGGCCGTAAGAAATCACATTAAAACGGTCTGACACTGTCTTAATGAAAAAATTTTCACAACGTAAAGGCAATAATGCATTTCCCCCACGTGCCCTTCAGTCGGCCCCCGGAATGACGGTTTAAGGATTGCCACAGCGGGCTCCTTTCGGCCCGAAATGCAAGGCGTTTCCATCCCTTCCGTTCACTTTATCTAATTGAAGCAAAACGAGGCAGCCTTTGTCTGAGACCATGTCCCTTTGCTCTGGGTCCTTCCACATATAATCGAGGAGCTCTTGTAGCGTTCGGTTTAAAAATTAACTGTGAAATGAAATTCAAGCGCGATAATAGAACACACCTGGAGTCTTCCAAGGGGCCTCACCTTAATTTACAGAAACCAGACATGCATTTGCAAAGAGGGGACACGTCGTATTTCAGAAGGCAATGCCCACACCACTGTGCCACTTTTCTCTGGAAACTTCCAAGTTAGTTCTTCCCGATTTTCCTCATTTCCTTTTGCAAGGATGAAATTTAAATTAAAGTGGGGGCCAACGGTCCTGCCCCTTAATTTGTTTCCCTAAGCCTCCTGTTGCAGAGAAGCCACTATTGTCATTCAGGGGACAGAGGGCTTCTAGAGCATGGGGCACTTTCTCTAGCAGCCTCCTTTAGCTCATCCTTTTCTTCTTGGAAATCAAAGACTTCAGAGCTTCAGGGGAGCTGGTGTTTTATGCAATATGATCTCTTTGCTTAACAGACAAATATACCGAATTGCAAAGATACTTTTGCAATTGGAGAATTCGGATGGGGCACAGGACCTCTGACCTCACCAGGCCATGCTGCCTACGGCGTCTTCTGACAAGCTTGCAATCTGATATTTTAAAGTTTCTGCAGGTCATTGCTTAGAAAAATGGTCCGTATTTTGCAGACTTGTCTTGAGGCGAGCATTCCCGCAGGCCTGGCGGTCCTCGCTGTCACAGACCTGTGGCCATTCCTTGGCTGCAGCCAGCGAATCAGATCATATTGTTGTTTGAAGCCAGATCAAATAAGAGGTGACTGTGGGGGAGACAAAGGAAGCTGGTGCTTGAAGAAGACCACAGTGAGGTGAAGGGAGTAAGAAATACAACTTGGGTTCTGGCCAGGTAGCTCACTTGGTTAGAGCATTGTCCTCATACGTCAAGGTTGCAGGTTCGATCCCCAGTCAGAACACACACCTGGGTTGCAGGCCAGGTCCTCGGTAGGGGGCGCGTGAGAGGCAACCACACATTGATGTTTCTCTCTCTTTCTCCCTTCCCCTCTCTCTGAAACTAAATGAATAAAATCTTTTTAAAAATGAGGAAGATCTATTAAAAAAAAAAAAGGAATGGTATACAAAGGGAATCATGCCATGGGTGACATTTTGGAACTGTCTTTTCTCCCCACTCAGGGTAAGTTTCCGGAGCGTCACCCAGGGTGTCGCGTGAGGTAGTAGTTTGTGTGTTTTCACCATCGGGTAGGACTCCGTGGTATGGAGTTACCGCTGTTTAACCACTCTCTCTGTGCATCTTCTCTTGAATAAGCCTCCTCCCTTCTTTTGATGTGGGCAGGCTGATAGCTCCCCAGAATTTTAAGTTCTGGCCCCTTTTGCATTAACAATTCCCTCTCTCAGGCATGTCTCTCTCCCCTGATTTCACTATAAGCATTCAAGAGGAACCCCTGCAGCCCTTTGCTTAGACATTTCCTCAGCCAAAAAACCAATGTTACTCTCACAAGTTCTTCCTTCCACACAACACTGGGATGTGGACACAATTCAGCCGGGCTCCTTGCCACTTTACGACAACTGTCGCCTTTCCTCCGCCCAGTCACACATTCCTGATTTCTGCCAGAGCTCTCGTCAGTATTGCCACCAAGGTTCTGTGCACGAGCACTTAGGTTTTCTTGAAGGGGACTGAGGCTCTCTCTACAACGCTCTTCCTTCTGAGCTCTCACCAGAAGTGCTTTGAAGTGTGGTCCATTCACAGCAATGCTGGCTTTTCCTAATGTGCGCCATCTTGCGCCAACTCAAAAGGAGTCTGGAGGCTTTGGCTAAAAATAATGATTGCGCTGGCCGGGTGGGTCAGTTGGTTCCAGCGTCATTCCGCGCACGAAAAGGTTGCAGGTTCAATCCCCAGTCAGGGTGCGTATGGAAGGCAACTGATCGATGCTTTTCTCTCTCTCTCTCTCTCTCCCTCCCTTCCTTTCTCTCTAAAACCAATAAGCATATCCTCAGATGAGGATTAAAAAATTAAAAAAAAAAAGAGCCCTGGCTGGTGTGGTTCAGTGGATTGAGCGCCAGCCTGTGAACCAATGGGTTGCTGGTCAGGGCACATGCCTGGGTCCCCAGTTGGGGGCGTGCAATTGATATTTCTCTCCCTCTCTTTCTCCCTCCCTTCCCCTCTCTCGAAAAATAAATAAATAGAGATTCATCCGAGGGTCTTAGGATTTGCAACCAGAAACACACCGAGCCAATGCCCAGAGCCTTCAGAATGAGAAAGAGAAACTAAGAGTTCTTAGGTCAAAAACCGCATCTTGAGAGGACTCGGCTCTGCATTCACAGCCTCTGGGCGGGCCAAGATGGTGACCCTCTAAATCGCGGACCTCAACCTCCAGGCCACGGAACCGGGTGGCACAGCAGGAGGTGCCCTTGAATGTGCTTGAATCATCCTGAAACCATCCCCCCGCAACACCGGTCCGTGGAAAAATTGTCTTCCACCAAAACCGGTCCCTAGGGCCAAAAAGGCTGGGGACCGCTGCCCCTAGTCTTTACCCATTACCCGACGGTCTGGGTAATGGGTGTCGGGTGGTTGGACGGTGAACATTCTTTCCTTAGCCCTTCAGTGGGTAACCTGAGGGTTATCTGGAGGTCCCACACACATCCAGGCATGGACACAGGACAGGAAAGTTCAAAAACTGAAGTTCTCAGTGAAACAAGAAGAGAACTGTTTCTTATGCCTCAACCTGTCTGACTTGAGTGACAGAGCAGCTCGACGGCAATGACTCCATTTAGTTCTCCAGTCTATCCCGCAGCCTCCAAACTCTCGCGGCCCCTGGCCGTGACCCGGTTCTAAAGCCGCGTCCACACCCATGTGTTACGTCGGCACCTTCACGTCTCAGGTACCAGTTTTCTGTCTCAGTCCGTTTGAGGGGACGTAGCAAAACACCACGGACTGGGTGGCTCATAAACAATGGAACTTGATTTCTCACAGTTGTGGGGGCTGCAGAGTCGCAGGGCGAGGTGCGGTCGTGGTTGGTGAGGAAGGGGTGAGGGGGTGAGAGACCCTCATTTGTAAGGACATCAGTCCCATTTATGAGGGCTGCACTCTCATCCGTGTCAAAGGCTTCTCCTCCTAAAATCACCACCGTAAGGGTCCGGATTTCAACACATGAATCATCGAGACCATGTGCAGTGTTAGAATATTCGAACACCCCATAGAGATCCCTAGGGCCCATTCAATCTGCTACCACCAGCCTTAGGCAGGCTTGGTCTTCTCTCTCTCTCAAGTTACTTTTCCCAGACGGTTGTTAGACATGGAAGCCCAGCCTTCTCTGTCCTGCTTCTTTGGCTTCGTCTACGACCTTTTGGGGCCATCCGTTTCCTGTCACCTTTCCCTAGTTCCTTGGTAGCATCTCGGTACTGTTTTGTTCATCCGTGTGCTGGGGGCATTTGCACCGGCTCCAGTTTTTGCCTAGTTTGAATAATGTCGCCATGAACATTCATGCTTTATAAGGACTGTGAAAAGAGACACTGAGGCATATTGCAGGTTTAGGAGTTTACCTGAGCGGCCATTGATTTGACTCTCGACGGCGCCAGACCGGAAGTGGTTGGGGGGGCGCCCCGCCCACGGGAGCGCAGGGAAAGGCTTTTATAGGGAAAAGGCGGAGGCAAAGCACGGGCGTGATTTGATTGGCTGTAGCTTAGCGTTCACCTGCTCTGGGAAAACCTAGTGGGCTGTCTGGGATTGGTCGTCCTTAGGGGTCGATTGCTCTCTCTCTCTCTCTTTTTTATTGTTTGACACTATTATAGATGTCCCCCATTACCCCCACCTTTGCCCACCTCCCCCCAGTTCCTGCCGCTCAGGGTTCAAGTTCTTAATCTTGAGCCATTAAAGGCTTAGATTTTGGCTTGCTTACACATGCAGCTAAGGCATCGGAGCCACCTCAGTCTAATGACCTTCTCATTTACGTAATTTAACAGGACACGCCCTGGCCGGTGTGGCCCAACGGGTTGGAGCGTTGCCCCGTAAACTGAAAGGTGGCTGTTCGGTTCCCGGTCAGGGCACACGCTTGGGTTGCGGGGCCAGTCCTAGGGTGTGCGTGGGAGGCAGCCGTTCGATATTTCTCTCTGACATTGATGTTTCTCTCTCCCCCCCTTCCCTTCTCTCTGAAACCAATAAGCATGTCCTCAGGTGAGAATAAAAAAAAACTTTAACAGAACACATGTTTGCATTTCCCTTGGGTAGATTTCTAGGAGTGACATTGTTGGGTCCTACGGTAAATGTATGTAACGTTTGAAGAAACTGCCGAACTATTTTCCACAATAACTGTACCATTTGTCATTCCCACCAGCGACCTTGGAGGGCTTCAGTTTGCCCATATCCTTGACTTCCCTCAAACTCTGTCTTAAAACTTCCGCATCCATTTGAAATGACAATTAAAAGGCAAAGATACTTCTGTGATCCAGCGATAACACTGAAGCGTCAGTTAGATTAAGTGCTCGGCTCTGATTAAGTGCTTTGCTTTAACAACGGCCCCTGTAATTGGGCAGAATTGATTTATGTTGTGGAACTAATACCGCCTCCCCACCCCTGTTGCCTAGGGATTGTATGGTAAAGAACTGATGACAATTTACTGCAGGCTTCTCTGCAGAACGTAGTTTATCCAGCTTCCTGCGTCTACTTGAGGGTCATCTAATTACTCATTCTTTCCTCAGAAGAACGAAGGGTGGCGGTTGGGTGTGTTTTTGGCGTGACCAGATTGTGGAATAGCAAGACCCATGATTTAGTCACTACCTTCATCGATTTGGCCTAGCGTGGCCGTACTGACCGGTATTTATATAGGACACAAGCTTTTGTGTGTTTTAAACCGCCGCCCACCCCCCAGGGATGGGAATATAGTTATTTCTTATGTTTCTTTCCAGATCGTTCACAGGACGCTGGCAGCTATGCTGGGCTCCCTGGCGGCCTTGGCGGTCCTGGCCGTGACCGGTGATGTAAGTAGTGACGTTTGCCGTCGGGGCCCCACCACTGGACAGAATGTCAGATCGAAGACAGGTCAGGAACTGGGCGCTGGCTGGTGTTTTTCCCGTTTGTATACGCTGTTTCCACATGTCCCTCCAGGAAGTAGCAGAGTTTATGGCACTGATGAGTGTTTATCATTTGACTTTAACACACAGACAGACACCAGCAGCGTCATCGCCATCTTAGCTGAGGACAGGTCATGTGGTCCCGCATTTGCACCAGGTTCAGCCCGGCCCACCCTCTCAGGGTGCTGTCAACCCTGAGAGGCGGGGTGGGGTTCAGTCCTGCAGACGTCAGCGGGCCCCCGGAGACGGATGTTGGGGTGATGGCCCCAAGCTGGGGTCTGAGCACGGCCCACGTGGTAGAGATGTGGGAGCGCACGTAGGGATGGAGGAGGCTGCGTGTCCGCTAGGGGCGCTGTTTGAGGGGACAACGCTGCAAAGGAGCGGGGTGGCCCCGCACTGAACTGGATTTGAAAACAACTCTGTAGACTCCAAAGGCTTGTTCTGAAAACTGCTACCAAAGGCCACTCAGTAAACCAAAGAATAGTTACTGGTTTAAAAACTATGCGGGCTAGGACTTATTATGTACCCCGCCCCCAACCCTTTTTCTTGGCTAGAGTTGGTTTAAACAAAGATAAAACGTCCCAGAATCCTCAAACTCATACATAAACCACAGTTACGTTTATTAATTGTCAAGGAGGAGTGTAGTAGTAGTTATTTTGTTTTTTTGTTTTTAATCCTCACCCAAGGATACGTTTATTGATTTTAGAGACAGGAAGGGAAAGAGAGAGAGAAACGATGTGAGAGAGAAACATGGATCCATTGCTTCCCACACACGCCCTGACCTGGGATCGAACCTGCAACCTTTTGGTGCATGGGACAACACTGCAACCCAGTGACCTACCTGGCCGGGGCAGTTATTTTGTTTTAAAAATCATTAATGCGGCGCATGGAAGGCATGTGCAGGGGGTTAGCTCGCCAACCACCGTGGGGTTCTTTCCCAACTACCAGACTCTTGAAGACTCTTTATGCCCTCACGTCACACTCTGTGCTCCTGCTTCACTATGACCTCAGCCTTCCCTGTGCTCCAGGGTCGTTTGAGGAGGACATGAGATGGGTAGACACAGAATGTACGACAAGTGTACCTTTCAGTCATCAGCTTGGCCTCAGGTCACGACCCCCAGGAAGCGGGTCTCACCTCAAGGGCTGATCCTGCATCTGAGGCCACAGTTCTTCAGAGAGTTGCCAGGGACGGGGCTTAAGTAGTTTGCTTTTCTGGCTCTGGCTGGGTATTGCCATTGGTTAGAGTGTCATCCCGATACACCAAGGTCTTGGGTTCGATCCCCAGTCAGGGCACGTATAAGACTCAACCAATAAATGCATCAGTTAGTGGAACAACAAATCGATGTCTCTCTCTCCAATCAATAAATAAAAAAAGAAAAGAAGTTTCCTTTTCTTATTCCTAAATGCACAACCTTGACACTGGGTTGCTTTGGGCCAGGGATGTTTTTCCGCAGTGACGTAATCTGTCTTCAAAGGTCAGTGAGCGGTGTGATTTCCAGCTGGCCCAGGCCCGGCTTCATCGTCACGGGCAGCCCGGTCTCAAACATTATCACCAAGAGCACGTGGCCGGGATTAACTGGCGAATTTCTGCTTTGATCGTAGAGACCCAGCCTGACCCGCGTGGTGGAGTGGATTGACTTCGAGACTCTGGCGCTGCTGTTTGGCATGGTAATTACAGCCCTCCCAGCGGGCATGGCTCCGAGGGGGCTGTGACCCGGGACTCCTGCTTTTCCCGCCGCTGCAGCCAAACCTTCGTTATATTAAAGGCGCCGCGCCGCCGGGCAGTTTGGCTTGATTGAGAAGCGTTCGTGCAGGTCTAGCTGATTTTTTTTCTGAGGAGGAACGGAACGTTGGGTGTCCTGGTTAGCTGCTAGTGAAATACTATTGCCATTTAGCAAATTCGGCAAATTCTTGGAGTTCCTGCCCTTAAAATAGGAAAGTGGACTATCCCAAATTAATAAACCATGTAAGTTCTGCGGATGGGGAAAGCGCCTGGAATTGTTTAGCTTTAGGGAGAAATCCCCTGAAAGGATTGTTGGTGTGGTTGCTGATTTACCAGACGCTGTCAGGAGGCCGCGTGTGGTGTCTCTGTGGTGTTTTTCCCACCAAGTCGACTGGTAGGAAAGGAACTTCGAGGTGCACAAGTGGGCTTGGGTGGGACGTGAATGTGAGTCATAAACCAATTTACTGGAATAAGTGGAATTTTTTATCCTCACTCGAGGGCATGATTATTGATTTTAGAGAGAGGGGAAGGTAGGGAAGGAGGGAAGGGGAGAGAGAGAGAGACACGAACTGCTTGCTTCCTGTATGTGCCCCGCCTGGGGACCGAACCTGCAGCCCAGGCATGTGCCCTGACCGGGAATCGAACTTGCAACCTTTTGGTCACGGGATGATGCTCCAACCAACTGAGCCACACAGGTCAGGGCTAGGGTTAAAGTTAGGTTGAGCATTAGGGTTCCCTTTAGGATTAGATTTAGGGTTAGGGTTAGGGTTGAGTTTATGATTAAGGTAAGGTTAGGGTTAGGGTTAGGGTAAGGCTTACATGGATTAGATTTGGTATTAGGGTAGAGGTTAAGGTTGAATTTATGATTAGGTCTTGGGTTCGGATGAGGTTTAGAGTTAGTTTTCAGTAGGGATTTGGGATTAAGTTAGGTTAGAATGAGGATTAGAGTGTTGCCGACTGAGGAAGTGGAATAGAGAATCTTCCAGAAAGTTCAGTCGAAATGCCCAGTTGATTAGATTTAGGTTAAACGGGACAGTACTTTTGTTATTACCTAGGATGGGTATTCTCACCGACTCAGTGTCATCCGTGGGAAGAAACACGGTCGAGTAGAAATTCATACAGAACTCGGAGAATAATCCTGTCATTACTACTGCTTTTGCTGGCACGTCTTGATCAACTTGCTGACAAAAATCTGCTTAATTATCTTAGGAACCAAAATTTAACCCAGCTTAAAAATCTTAGAACGTTTAAATGTCAAGTATGGACGCTCAGGTGCAGAAGGTCACATTCTGGCCCCTTTCCTTCCCAGCTGCTAGTTTTGTGACGGTTTGTCACCCCCATCTGTGTCCCCTGTCCCTCTCCCTGCCCAGGTTCCTACGCTATAGAACAGAGAACGATAGTAACCCCTTAGGTTTGCTGCGAAGCTTAGAGGAAGTGATAACGCACTGGGGGCACATACCTTGCACAAAAGAGGGGCACACCCTCTAGCAAGGGGCTCCCTGCAGGGGTCTGGGAGTGGAACCCACTCAGCAAAGAGCGGGAGCTCGATGACCTGGCCGCACGCTCACTGAGACCGAGCTCAGGTGTGAGCCTGCCACTCCGATGTCACTGTAGGACGCTGCTGAAGCATTCTCCTTGTCTCCTTTCTCTCTTTTCCCCGTAGATGATCTTAGTGGCCATATTTTCCGAAACTGGATTTTTTGATTATTGCGCTGTGAAGGTAAGTTGGATGCAACATTTAATAGTTATATATGAATTACCCACTTTGCTTATTTTTCTACTGCTATGCATTTAATGAGTGAAACTACTATTTAAAGCAAAGATTTTATTTTGTTCCAGATCTTATTTGTTTACTTTTAGAGAGAGGGGAAGGGAGGGAGAAAGACAGGGAGAGAAACGTCAGTGTGGGAGAGATATCAGTTGCCTTCCGCAAGGCCCCCGACTGGGGACCTGGCCCACAACTCAGGCATGTGCCCTGACCGGGAATTGAACTGGTGAACTTTCGGTTCACAGGCTGGTGCTCAGTCCACTGAACCACGTCAGCCATGGCTAAAGCAGATATTTAAAAATTCCATCCTCCTTTAGAAATCACGCACTTCTGCCAGGCTGGGCATGGTCACTGTGCTAATTTAGGTGGCTCCGAGAGAGAAACACTTGCGACTTCTCCGTGAACAGTTGAAGGAGGCCAGGCTGAAGAGTACTTGAGTTGGATGTTTGTGGGAATTATTTAAATAGGCAGGTTGAGAGCTGCCCATCAAAATCTGTTGTGCATTTTGAAGCATCTAAACATTTCAGGTCATCCGTTTCTGATTGCTTTGTGTTTTGGGTGAAATAATTTCAATGACCACGTTCTGAACATTGAATATACAGGGTCCGACACCAATAACATCCCTTCTTTTATTACAAAATCTTAATGTTTATTTTTTTTAAAGATTTTATTTATTTAATTTTAGAGAGAGGGGAAGGGAGGGAGAAAGAGAGGGAGAGAAACATCAAATGCGTGGTTGTCTCTCGTGCGCCCCCTACTGGGGACCTGGCCCACAACCCGGGCATGTGCCCTGACTGGGAATCGAACCAGCGACCCTTTTGCTTCATAGTCCGGCACTAATCCACTGAGCCACACCAGCCAAGGCACAGAATCTTTTAGTATAAAATCATAAGCATGGCATTCTGTAACATAACACTATCACACTCAAGCACACCATAGGACTTTTTAGGTGAAATGTTCAAATTAAAACTATAAATGATGACACCCATATTATTACCCTACCAACCGCACTCAAGCAGGTGTTTCTTATGCTGGGCCCTGTATAAACGTTCCCTTTTATAACTGCAACCCCCGGGAATCTAGCAGGAAGTTGAGCCCCTAGAACCTGTACCGCTGCTGTCCCACAGGTGGGCGGAAGTGTCCCCATGCCCGGCTTATGCAAAGGCTAGTGCTTGGTTATATTCTTTAGAACTGAAAATCTCTTTAAAAAAGTTACTCAACAAAGCTCTTTGCAAATACTAAATGACGGAACCGTGCTGTGAGTTAAAAAAAAAAGATTTTATCTTTGAGAGAGAGAGGGGAAGGGAGGGAGAAAGAGAGGGAGAGAAATACCGATGTGAGAAAGAAACTTTGACTGGTTGCCTCTCGCACGCACCCCTGACCAGGGACCAAGCCCTCAACCCAGGCCTTTGTCCTGACCGGGAATTGAACTAGTGACCTTTCGGTTTGCAGGATGACACCCAACCTACTGAGCCACGCCGGTCAGGCAGGGCACGTGCTATGATTTTTGACAGCTTTTTTCACCATCTTGTACCTTCCCCAGAGATATCTGGCCTCTTCCCCCCAATACCTTGATAGTAACGGTATCCCTCGGTCCCCAAGAGTCAGGCGGGCTCCAGCGTCACAGCCCAGGCTGTTGGAACGCAAGCAGATTGGACAATATTGATGAACTTAAAGGGATGGGGGCCTTCACCTTGTCACCAAGGAGCCATCCCAGGGCACCGCGAGGAGGGAGATCAGAGAGCAGGAAGACCCAGGTGGACTTAGACCATCCCCTTGCGGCCATGGCCCCCTCATCTCAACAGACTTGGGAACCTGTGGGTCTGAGCTTTGACCCGCTGTGCAGCGCGCCCTTGAACTCCCTCGCTCTCGGAGACCCTAATGGAAAGCTGTGTCTGTCCTTCTGCCCGCCGCCCCAGGCCTACCGGCTGTCCCGCGGAAGAGTGTGGCCCATGATCATCATGCTGTGCCTCATGGCCGCCGTCCTGTCCGCCTTCCTGGACAATGTCACCACCATGCTCCTCTTCACTCCTGTGACCATAAGGTAGGCAGGGCGGCCCGCGAGGGCATCGGGTGGGCTCATGGCGTTGCCTGCTAGAGTCCGGACACTCAGTCCTCCCTGTCCTACCCGGGCCAGACGCTCTCGTCCTCGTGTCCCCGGCACCAGTCACAGGCGTGGCAGAGCCTTGCCCACCCAGGCTGGTCCTGGAGAGACCAAGGGGAGAACAGGTACCCCCTGGGGTGCAGGGGACAAGCTAGGTAGTGAAGGGCTTTGGGCAGGTCACTTCAGCTGCCTGGTCAGGGTGGTACCATTAAAGGCACTAACCCAGGTGAGGGTCGTGAGGCTTTTGCCAGGCAAGGGACCCTCCGGGACACGAGGCACGAGGCAGCAAGTTCAAAGTCACCGGCCAGGGAATGCTAGCGGGGCTCGGGCCTGTTCTGGGCGGTGATGCCTTTGGTGTTTAAACAGCGGTGGTGCTGAGACCGGGAGGGAGTGGGAAGTGGGGCGGGGGAGGAGGACAAGGGTGGGGAGGAGCGGAGGGCAGGCAGTGTCCCCTGTGGACCATGGTCTGTAGCGCCCAGAGTCGGGCTCTGGCTCAGCGTCCTGCGGGCCTGGCCGCGTTGTCCGTGCCTGTTGGAGGGCAGAGATCCTGGGGGAGACACACTGTCCTCCGCCTTGCCCGGCGGGGGTCCGGCACCTCCCAAGGCCCGGGCTTTTCTGAAGGCAAACGAGGGATGGAGTGACATGTGTCAAGGGAGCTGTAAACGTGGACGTGGATGTGTGCTCCTAACAGCAGGCACCACCCTGTCCCCAGGACGTAGCCCCCTGCCCCCCCAACCAGGGCCACTCTGCTGTGACACTGATTTGACAGCCATTGTACAACCCCCACTCCCCGCCCCCCACCACCCCGGGCCAGATCCCAGCATATGATTGCGTTTTCTGACATGGGCCAGGCACGGCCCAGGGGACACCGTGTCCCCGGCGTCCCAGTGCAGCCCGGACACCCGAGGGACCTCTCCGCCTTGCCAGGATTTGTCTGACGTCCCCTGCTCCTAAAACTGGCTCGTCATTTTGTATGAGAGCAGCGGTTCCCTTGATTCGTCTAAAAATACATCTTTCAAGATTCAAGTGTCAGTCAGTGTGCTCAGCGTCACTATTTACATTACGACGTTTTCATGACTTTAGAAGCTTAGTCCCATTCCTGCGCCTTCGTCTGGACTGCGTCGCACGAAACAGCCCACGGAGACAGGAAGGCGCCCCTGCGCTGGTCTGGTGTGGCTGATAAGCGCGTGCTAATCATGTTCCTTCTGGAAGCAGATCCCGGGCGCTCCCTCAGCTGGGAGCTGCTGCCCACTGCGGTCTGACGCACAGTGGAGCCCTTGTCCTTGTCCCCGTCCCCAGACACCGCTCCTTCCTCGGCTTCCCCTCGACCCCGGGGACCGGTTCCCCTCTGCACGGGCTGTGCTCTGAGCGCGGAGCCCCTGCTTCTATATGGAATTACGTTAGGCGCACGGGCAGGCGTAGATGGTGTGACAGGTTTCCTCGACTTTCTCTAGAGCCACGTGTCTCGGCTGTAGGCTTGGGGACCGCGTGGGGAGCGGCAGCGGGCTGCCCCCTCCATGGCCCTCCCCAGGGAGGGACCTGTTGCGGACGGGGCCACGGCACTTTCCGAGGCTCCCAGACAAGTCCCGGGTGCAGCCAAGGTGGGGACCCACAGCCACAGAGCGCGAGCGAGCCCCTGCTCCGAGGAAGAAGTCCACAGGCCCTCAGGACAGGGAAGGCACGTTAGGGCCTCAGCGTCTGAGAAGGGCCATTTCGTGGGCCCATATGTTCTAGAGATTCGGCGTATAGCTTGACATGCTTTGGCTAAGCTTTCATACACTGTGGCTGCCTTGGTTAACCCGAGCTGGTGGGCAGAATTGGCGTGAGCCACTGGGCTTTCCGCCCTGGCCCCACCCTGGACCAGGAGTGGGCTGGTGGCTGGCGCCCGTTCACCTGCGCCAGGACCTGCCACCCGCCGGGCGCCTGGGAGAAGGCGCCCGTGTTTCCTGCAGACCTGGAGGGGCAGGAAGCATTTTCACAGGGATGGGTTTACTTCCAGAGAAATGTCATTCCGAGATCCGCTGCTGCCTGTGGCTCCATAGTGTCATCATTGTTCAGTCCCCAGATCTGTTCTTCTTAGGGGCGGGGTGGGGGGTGCGCGCACGTGCGCGCACACAGGCGCACGCACACACGCACTCACACACACGCGCACGCACTTCCCTTGTCTGAGCGAGCGCTTTAACGATGTTTAGTTTGCTCATGGACCGTTTGCAATGCAGCCAGTAGGTCTGCTTTCTTTTTCCTCTATTTGTGGCAGGTTATGTGAGGTGCTGAACCTCGACCCAAGACAAGTCCTGATTGCAGAAGTGATCTTCACAAACATTGGAGGAGCGGCCACCGCCATTGGGGACCCGCCAAATGTCATTATCGTTTCCAACCAGGAGCTGAGGAAGATGGTATGTATCAGTGTAACACGGTTGCTTCTGGTGACTAAAGACCCAGTTTACTTGCTCGCTGAGCATCCTACTCAGGGCGGAGGGCTTTGCTATAAATCATCCTTTATGGCCTCTTCACACGAAGTGCTGCCGGTTATCTTCAGAGTGGGAGGTGAGGCGGCTGATTTTCCAATGCAGAGGTAAGTGGTCTGAATTTCTTTCTCATTCTGAGAAATTTTTAAGAAAATGCTTGGAGAACATGATCTCTTTACTTATAGTATATTATGATGGGAACTGAGGTTTCTTCAAACTAATATGAAAAATGCAATGATACATCCCCTCGCGCTTTTCAGCGCTGGTGAATGAATTCACTGATGAAGGACTAAAGATTTAAAATGAAGGTTTTAGGGATTTTGGAAAGCTCTTATAAGTATTGATATATAATTTCTTTGTCCACTAAAATGAAACCAAAGTGCCAGGGAGCATGCCAATGGTATTTCGCGTATCTTAAAGAGTTAAAATTAGAATGATAAAGTTATTTTTGTTTATCATTCTTTAGTCATTAGCCTTTTCTCAATATCTCTTCCCTGAAGTGTCAGTAAAAATGCTTCAAAATTGGTGTCACATATCGTAGGTGATGTTTTAGTGAAGTGTGTCAATGTGTCATGTGTTTGTGCGCTGTCTTTGGTAAAAATAGTTAAACCTTTGAGAATTCATGGCTCTGAGGTGCTGGCAGCCATTCTGTGGGCCCACCATTTCCGAGATAATCAGGGTGTAACCTAGCTGCTTTGAACTTTAATATGCTGTAGTTACCTTGGGAAACCACTTGGCAATTTTTCACCAGTCTTGTGTGACTGGCCAGCCTCGTGTGCCCACAGTTATGCCACCCGGGGGCACGACAGAAGGTACGAAGCTCTGTGATTTCTTCTAGGGGCACCTGCCTCCCAGGGTGGACCTCATCCTTATGGGAGAGGACTATTTTTAGAGAAAAATGTGGGTTATTATTTATACTTTACAGTAATAAATGTATTATAGGGAGGAGAAATCACACACAAATAAGAAGTTGTCAGAATCCCACCACCCAGAGGTAAATCCTCTTTAATATTTTGGTGCATATAGTTTCCCAGAATGTTTGTCTTTGGACATACATACATAGAAAAGATGGCGCAGCTTCTGCTCTCACCAAGATGGAGTAGCAGGGACTGGATGGACCGTCTTGCTTGATGGTAAGACACCCCAAAGGAATGTAAACTGAAAACCAAAGGAACCAAACCAAACACAAACCAAAGCCAGACAATGGTGCCCTGGAAGTGTCGTCCCAATACGCCAAGGTTGTGGGTTCAATTCCTGGTCAGGGCTCATAGGAAAAGCAACCAATGAATGCCTCACTAAGTAGAACGACAAACTGAGATTTCCCTCTTAATTAAAAAAAGAGAGAGTGGTAATCAAGACCCTGGCCATCAGGCAAAAAGGGACAGTGATTCTTGAGAGACGGGCAGCAAACGAGGGGAGCCCTGCGACTGCCCCAGCGCACTGCCTCCAGAGAGTTCCCAGGATGCAGTGCGGGAAGAGAGAACCCATGCGGGTCCCATTAGACTCCTGGGTTGAACTCCTGGGGCAGAACTCAGAGTCCGGAGAGACCAAGGCAGGCAGGATTCGCAAGACAGAGTCCCAACAGGAGAGAGCTGCACAGAGAAGCCAAGGCGTCTGCAGAGAGGGGCAACCCAAGGCCAGAGGAAGAGTAACTTACAGCAGCTGGAGGGAAGAAAGCTTGACACACACACACAGGACCAGGAGCAATGCCTGCTCTCCCCAGGGAGCCGGGAACGTGTTAATTCTCGGGGCATTGCGTGGAGTGCTCTCAAGGGTCTTACCTTGTATTGGTGAGTCCCCAGCTTCAGACCGAACCGTGCACTGGTTCCTTATCGAATCAACTTTGAATTAAAGCCTCCCTCAATCAAATCGTTTTTAAGTAGTTTAACGGCAACTGAGGACAAGCCTCAAGAATATTTATAGGAAGACAAATACAGCCAACAATGCACAGGGTAAAGTGCGCGATGTCCAGCACCCAGTCAAAGATTACAAGGCACGCAAAGAAGCAGGAAACTATGACCCAAGACAAGGAGAATGTGAGCCATTTGAAACCACCTCAGAATAGACATAGGTGTTAGAATGAGCAGACAAGGGCTTTAAAACTGTTCTGCTGTGTTCCGGATATTCATTTGGTTAGCAGAAACATGAAAGATAAAAAAAAAAAAGATCCAAAACAAACTTCTAGAGATGAAAACTACAGTGTATGAGGTAAAAGTCTCATTACTGTTAATGCGAGATGAGGAATTTCAGAAGAATTGTGAGCTTGATGATATAGTTCCAAATTAAAACAGGATGAAAAGATAATAAGTAATGAGAAGTGCTACTGAGCGAAGGGAAAACTTTGAGTGGCCTAATATATATGTAGTTCTAGTGTCTGAAGGAGAGAGAACAAAGACATTGGAAGACAAAATGGTCTAAAATTCCAAATTCTATGAATGACATAAAGCCACAGATTGAAGAAGTCAGAGCATAAAAAACATGAAGAAAAGTTTACTAAGCCACTTCATAATTAAATTGTTTGAAAGCAGTGATAAAATGAAAATCTTTAAAACTGCCAAAGAAAAGACATCTTCCATATGAAGGAACGCAGATGAAGACGAAAACATTTCTCTTCAGAAGTAATGCAAATGAGGAGATGGGGAGCAATATTACTAAAGTGCTGAAAGAAAAAAAAATTGTCAGCTCAGAATGCTATGACTGGTGAAAATATACTTTTTTTTATATACAAAAATAGGCTTCTCCTGATACACAAAAGCTAAAAGAATTTGTAAGTAGCAGATCCATAGGGACCCATATGGTAAGACATTAAAGTAAGTCCTTGAGGAAGAAAGAAAATCTCCAGTGGAAATAGGAATCTTCACCAAGGAATGAAGAGTACTGACCGGTGTGGCTCAGTGGGTTAGGCATCGTTCTGCAAAGTGAAAGGCCACCGGTTCGATTCCCAGTCAGGGCACATGCTGGTTTGTGGGTTCAGTCGCCAGTTTTGGGGTGCGTACAATGACAGACCACCTGTCGATTTTTCTCCCTCACAGTGATGTTTCCCTCTCTTTCTCCCTCAAAAGGAAGAGACAAACTGATGCTAACATTTGCGTGGCAATTCAAAGCATCTACAATAACCAAGAGAATGTGGTATTGGCATCAAGACAAGTAAATGGATAAAAGGAACTAACTAGGGAATTCACATAGAGACACACATTTACATATATAAATGACTTTTGACACAGGTGCAAAGCCAATTCAGTGGAGAAAGAATAGCTCTTTTGTTTTTGTTTTTTCCCCCACAAATGATCCCGGAACAAAGGAAATCCACATACAGGAAGAATGAACTCCAATCCGCATCTCTCACTTTACCCCCAAAATAACTCAAAAGTGGATCAGAGATATAAATGTAAAATCTAAAACTCGAACATTTTTAAGGGAAAACATAGTTTGCAGGAAAACAGGTATACAAGTAGTTCAACTGAGAGTGTGGCTACTGAAATCTCATTAAACTGTTTTTAGAACGTAGCTTTTCATTTCTGTTGTCTCCCTGTTTTTGTCTTTTTATGACAGCTCAATGGCTTATCTGCCTCTGGTGGCATCACACTGGTCTGAATTTCTTTCTCATTCTGAGAAATTTTTAAGAAAACGCTTGGAGAACATGTGAAAATCCCAGGCATGACGTCCTTCTTAGGCAGAGCTGAGTTAACTGTGCATCTTCGTAAGCCTGCTCTTAGAGTTCTAGACCTGGGTGCACCGAACTAAACACTAGACTGTGACCCACCATGGGCCCTAGGTCCCGGGTTTCTAGCAAGTCACTTCGGAAGCTGAAAAGCCCACCGACGATTGTCCTTCGATGGCGTGCCGACATGCTGTTGTATATACCCAGACATTTAGATGTGGCAGTGAGGGAAAAGAAAGTGAGGTTTTTGCAAAAAGTACACCGAGGGCCCTGGGGGGGGGGCGCACCCACTCAGGCTGTGCTGCAGCTCAGCCAGCCTCTTCAAACAGATTTGTGACAAAGGGTCTTCCTCTGACCTTGTTTTAACGAAGAGAGCATTCCTTGTTTTCCAGTTAATGAGTTTCTCAGAGTTTTGGGGTTAAGGTGTATCTCACGGGTAAGGTATCTATCTAATGAATGCCCTTCTGTGGAGAATCAAGAGTGGTTTTAATTCATTTTATCGTAGCTCAGAGACCAAGGAGGACTTACTTGTATGGGGACACAAAGGATCTCATAGTTCCAGGGGTGGTGTCTTCAGCAGAGATTACTTTATCACGTCGCACTCTCAATAATGACAACACACCACACACGGGCCTCCACGATGGGCACATTTACCATCATCATTTGGTTCATCAATGCACTGAAATGGAAAGGAAACAGACCAGAAAGTAAAAATTAATTTTAAAATTCATGTTTAAAATATTCACCAAGAAAATTAATACTGACGACCGATGGCCGTGGTCGTTGGCTCCCCTTTGGGGTGCAGTGAAGGAGGGCACTTTATTCAGTGCAAACAGCTCAACGGCCTGCAGCCCGCCTGTGAGGCCGCCCTGGGGCCAGGCCCTCCTCCGCGAGGCAGCGCTGGTCTGGGTCACTCTCGTCGGCCCCACTCGGCCTCTCTGCCCCTGCACCCACCTGCCTTCTCGGCGCTGCAGAGAAATTTGTGAGCGAAGTTCTTGCAATTCACCCTTTTCACACCCTGCTCACTCCTCCCTGGCCTCTCTTGGCAGAATTTCCAGCCCTGGACGGGTAGGCAGCAGGAGACCTCCGATGTCCACCCGGTGGACTATCCTCAACTCTCCCGCCCCCCAGCATCCCCCAGCCTCGGAGAGTCTGCAGAGCCCCCGGATCCCTCGGCCACAAAACGGGGCCCCACCCCGCGACAGGCCGATGGGATTATGATCCTCCTCTGCTGGTTACATTTGCTCCTTCGCGCCTGCTCCAGGGTGACTCACCAGTGGCAACGCCACAACTTAACACACCCCAAGTCTTTTTAGAGGAGCCGTGTCCCAGTGCTTCTGAATGGCACCTCACAGGTCAGAGGAAGGCTTCCGCCTTAGCGCCCAAGAAAAAGCGCGTGCCCACGGACATTCTTCAGGTCCTTCCAGTCATGCCCCAGGAGCTGCGCGTTTCCTGTGGCTTCACCACCACACCCCGTGCGCTGTGCGTGATGGGATGTTCTGCCATTGCTCTTCGGCAGTGGGATTCCTGCACTCTGTCTGCCAATCATTTTGACGGTGTCTTTCTCTGCTGTTTGCTGCTCCGCCTCTCTGGTCACTTGTCAGTCTCCTTTGTGGGTTTTCTGCTTCCTCAATGTCCATGGGCCTCAGGGCTCTGCTTTTTCCACCTTTTTCCCTTGGGTCACCCTTCTTTAGCGGAGCTCGTGCCCTGCGTGGCCTGTGTGCTGGGATCACCCGCCTGTGTCTCTGCCAGAAGCTCTTGGCGCCCGCAGGTCCGCTGCGCGGATCGTTCCCCAACTCGCTCAGCGGGTCCCAAGGCGTCCCACCCCGGCTCCCTTCCGGCTGTCCTCACACCCTCTCCTGCAGCGCTGGGGTCCGCTCCTTGCTGGCTCTCCAGACAGGATTCAGTCTTCAGATTGCACCGCGATATCCGTGTCACAAGGTTCAGCTAAGCACTGTTCATAAGAATTTCCTTGCGTTTCTCAGTCAGAGGAGTTCAAGAAACAGTTTGGGCTGGAAACACACGGCTGCAACCCAGTCGGCTTGTCGCAAAGCTGGTCTGCATGCCGTCTGCCTAGAAAGTGGTATCGGCGGGTCCGGGGTTCTCCAGCCGGCTCCCCGTTAAATACGTGTAATTGACAAGGTCGCGGACATTCTCATCTGATTCCTATTTGCCTGTTTTTCTGCCTCAGCATTTGAGCGCTTACGCTACGCAAGAGGACATTGTGGAAAGTTAAGAAGGAAGCATCTCGGTGGCACCCAAACCCAAACAGTACAAAAGAAAGGTGGGGGTGGTGAAATAGAACCAACCCCTTTGCGGGAGGGGGCTGTATTTGAGCACCGTGTTGACGTAAGTGTGATAGTGAGTGGTTTTGTCACCGAGAACATGAAGGAGGGGACTCTAGGGAATGACAGAGGCTTGTGGAAGCAGAGGGAGGCTGACATAACACGCGCCTAAGTCCAGGGAAAGCATTTGCATTTCATTGTACCTTGCATCTTCCTGTCTCGTTCCTTAAAATGTTCGGTTTGGATTCTTTTTTTTTTTTTTCATTCTGCGTTGTTCTTACTTGATAAATCCACCCATTACAACTCTAGTAACAACCAAATATTTCTACTAAATGCTGGGACTTCCTTCCTTCCTTCTTTCCCTCCCTCCGTCGCCCAAGGATTTGTCTATTGATTTTAGAGAGAGAGGAAAGGGGAGAGAGAGAGAGAGAGAGAGAGAGAAAGAGGGAGAGAGAGAGAGAGATCGGTATGAGAGAGAAACATTGATCGGTACCCTCCCATATGTGCCGGTGACTGGGATCGAACCTGCAACCTTTTGGTGCCCGGGATGATGCCCCACCCAACTGAGCCACCTGGCCAGGGCTTTCCTTTTCTTTCCTTAACATACTCCTCACCTTTTCTTCAATTGTTCCATCATTTCTAAGGGGACAAAATGTATACTTCTTATGTTCTAAAGACCCCCGGAATTTCTCAGGATACAAGTGCCACTGCCTTGGTGGGCTCCTTTCTCCCAAAAATATTAACTAGATTTCATGAATACATTGGTATAAAGGCAAATACATTAATATTATATTTAAAGCCATTTTTTGACTCAGAAGTTCTTTTTGATTTTAGAAGAAATTATAATTTTTCTGTGACCCCTGAAAGTAGCAGGGGCCTTTTCAAAAACCAGATATTTGGAGCATGATTTCTATAGAAAAACAAAGTGCAAGGTAATATCCTAATTGAAGCACTACTAGTGCCCTGGCCGGGTGGCTCGGTTGGTTGGAGCATCATTCCGTGCACCAAAAGGTTGGGGGTTCGATCCCAGGTTGGGTCATGTATGGGAGGCTACCAATGGGTTTTTCTCTCTCACGTCGATGTTTCTCTCTCTCCCTTCCTCTCTCTCTAAAAATCAACAATTAAATTTTTAATTACAACATTAAAAAAAAAGAACTACCAGAAAAGCGGTGATTTTTAAAAAGATTTTATTTATTTATTTTTAGAGAGAGGGATAGGGAGGGAGAAAGAGAGAGAAACATCAAGGCGTGGTTGCCTCTTGCACGCCTCTCTGCTGGGGACCTGGCGTGCAGCCCAGCTATGTGCTCTGACTGGGAATCAAACCGTCGACGCTTTGGTTCACAGACCGGCATTCAATCCACTGAGCCATACCAGCCAGGGCATGAATTCTTATATGACCATTAAAGACATCCCAAGACTCGCAGCTCTTTGTAGGATCCTCTACCCTCTATACCAAATGAGCACATATAGCTCCACCTGTCCGTGCAATGCTGTTTGTCAGGGGCAACCACTGGGCGTGCAGGTAACTGCAAAAAATTAAGGTTTCAGATTACGGTGCGTCTGCAAGACTAAACTCTGACGCAACTTTACCGGTAATGGGGGTGGTGCAGGGGCTGTGCGGTGGGAGGCCCCTCCTTTAACGCCCCCTTTTCCTATTTCCAGGGTGTGGACTTCGCAGGATTCACAGCGCACATGTTCGTTGGGATCTTCTTTGTTCTCTTGTTCTCCTTCCCACTCCTCAGACTCCTTTACTGGAAAAAAAAGCTGTACAACAAGGAGCCCAGTGAGATCGTTGGTGAGTAGAAGCACCTCGCCCTGAGGCCCCAGAATGTGCCTCTGTCATTTTATTTTTTTCCCAGGGGAAGTGCCGCAGGAAGGCATGAGGTGAATACACCACGTGTGGGACATCAGGGACGCGTCAGTCGCTGGGTTGCTGTGCACTCAGTAGGTCCCCATCTGTCTCCTGGCCCCCAGTGTCCTTTCAGGGGTTTTAAACCCAGGAGCTGTGTCTCTTGAGTTTTTTAAAAATTACACTCGTTCCGGTAACCTTGGTTAACATTAGATAATTTTAAGGTGTCCAGCATTATAATGTGACATCTGTATACGCTTTGGCATGCACACCACTTGAAGCCTAGTTTCTTTCTGTTACTGTTTATGTGACCCCCTCGCCCCGCCCTACCCCTCTGGTAACTACCACACTCTCATCTGTATCTATGAGTCTGTTTCCCATTTGTTTTGTTAGTTCATTTGCTACTTTCTGTCTTCTATCGCTCATGTGAGAGAAATCGTGTGGTTTTTGTCTTCTCCTGACTGACTTATTTCAACTTGCATAATAGCCAAAACTGCCAAAAATGGCAATAGTTCGTTTATTTTATGGCTCGGTGGCATTCCCTTGTGGCGTGTGTATGCGTGGGTATCGTAGCTTCGTTGCCCAATCATCTTCAGTGGACACTTAGACTGCTTCTGTATCTTGGTTATTGTAAATAATGCCACAGCGGACATGGGACGCATATATTTTTATTTTTCAGTTAACGACCCAGAGGTGGAATTGCTGTGTCTCACGCTAGCTCTGTTCTTAATTGTCTCTGGACATACCGTTTTCCATAGCGGGCACACCAATTTACAATCACGCCAGCAATGCACAAAGGCTATACCCTTTCCCGCATGTTCACCAACACTTGTTATTATTTGTCTTGTTGGTGACGGCCATTCTAACAGGTGCGAGGTGGAATCTCGTCGTTTTGGTCTGCAGCTCCTCGATGAGCAACATTGAGCCTTTTTTTCCTGTATCTGTCAGCCGTCCGTGAGTCTCTCTTGGAAAAGTGTCTGTTCAGGCCCTTCGCCCATTTTAAAATCGGATCGTTTGTTTGTTGCTGTTGAGTTGTACGAGTTCTTTATATATTTGGAATATCAACCCCTTATTGGAAGTATTGTTTGTGAATATCTTCTCCCATTCGGTGGGCTGCCCTTTGGTTTGGTCGATGGTTTCTTTTGCTGTGGAGAAGCCTTGTAGTTTGCCGTCAAATCAAATCTCGTTCAAAGCTTCCTGAGGGACAATGAGAACCAGCAGGTGCGGTCACACGAGGCCCGGAGAAGCTGATGAACTGCAGCACGGGCGGGGCGGAGCGAGGGGGTGGCGCCCTGCAACGACTAGGTCCGCGTGTCCCAAACGTTTTCCTGTAGCCCGTTACGTTCCTGCCTCGTGTCTTATCATACGCCTCATACCTCTAGCTTGTGGGAGGCCCACCCAGGACGTTAGGTATTCTCCTTCAGCATCTGCGTGGCGTCTGGCACCTGTTAACATGTCCATTGATGCTCATGCAGAAACACAGAGCAGAGTGACAGTGATAAGACCAAAGTGACATTTCAGGTTCATGCACTTGGAAGATTGACGATGTCACATAAAAACCAAGAGAGTAAAAGGAGAGGGAGCACTGCGGGGGTTGGGGGAGTGTAGGGGGAAGAGGAAATGTTTATCTGCAAACCTTGCAGCACGAGGTGCAGAAGACGGTATCAAGCAGCCTAGTGGGACCATGGCCCTAGAAGTTAGCAGAGGAGACGGGATGCGCTCACGGCAGAGATGGCGCCGAGGACGCCCAGGGACTGAGGAGCACGCGTGCGTGGTGGGTGCACTGAGCTCCGGTGCGGGCACCGAGCCGCCTGCTCCTGTGCAGAATCTCTTTGGGCTAACGTCCCTCCTAATCCATGCGGCGTGTCATCCCGCAAGTAGGAAAACAGAATGCACTACGCAAGCACCAGTACCCCCGGGGAGAGAGGAGTTTGTGCAGTTTGGTTTGCTGGGTGGGAAGGTGGCTGGGCGCTGGCCGCGCACGGTCGGGTCGATGCTGCCTCCGGAGAGGACACGTGTAGAAAGGACACAGCGGTGGCTTCTGGTTTCTGCTGGGGAGAACCCACCCCTGGCCTGCGGCCCACGGGCTGGCCCAGGCCGAGCCACGCTCCCCAGATGCTTGTCGGAGTCGAGCAGCTGCTTCTGTCGGAACCTGCACCGCACTCCGGCCCCGCTCGTCCCCCTTCCCTGGCCCGGTGGGGCGTATTTTGCTCAACATTTCAGAAGGCCTGTTCATTTGCTTTTCTCCCCCTCCTCTTACTTCTCCTTTTTTTATTTTATCATAATCTCATAGTGGGGTTTGGGGGAGAGATTCTTCCAACATCTTTTTAGTCTGAAATACAAATCAAAATACATTAAAAGTTTTTAAAAATTGATTTGAGAGAAAGAGAGAGAGAAACACCCATTTGCTGTTCCACCCGTTTATACGTTCAGTGGTTGCTTCTTGCATGGGCCCTGACCAGGGATTGAACCTGCAGCCTTCACACATCGGGACAACGCTGTAACCAACTGAGCTACCCAGCCAGGGCAAAATATGTTTTTATTACATGTCATGTTAAGCTTGACACTCTTTTCAACACATGGTGACTTCATATAAGGACTTTAAAACTTCCTTAAAAAAATACATTTTATGTTGGAGGGAAATCGCTCAGTAAAAAGAAAGATGTGGGTAGGTGGGATACTATTTTTCATTACTTTATTTTAGTGTTTATGAATGCCAAATGTGGAAACCATGGCCTCCAAATTAATTTGGCTCGCTAAAAGTATTCTTCTTGTAACAAAAATAAATTAAACTGCATATTGAAAAAACAAATATTTGGCTTAGGTCTCTGAGTGAGCTTAAAAACCACGTTAGGCCATGTTTCAGCTGTATGGAAGAACATTCTAGAATCCACCTGGAAATGTTTAATAAGGTGCGAGACTTTCCAAACGGAAATTATGGATCTATTTCTTTGAAGAGGCTTTTGAATTATACCAAGTGTATTCATTTTAGTCAGCTACGGAGTATGAGTTTGTATTGAATGGAAACACATTACCAATCTTAGTTCCAAAGTTTTCATCTTTGTAAGGCTAAATTAATTAATTAATTAATTATATTTATTGATTTTAGAAAGAGAGAGAGGGAGGGAGACAGAAGCATCACTTTGTTGTTCCACTTACTGATGTGTTCATTGTTTGTTTCTTGTCTGTGGCCTGACCGGGGATCGAACTCGCCACTTCAGTGGATCGGGTCGATGCTCTAACCAACTGAGCCACCTGACCAGAGCAGGCCGGCCTTTTAGAGAAAACCGTGTGTTCCCTGAAATGGGGTTAGTGCTTCTGGGCTCTACCAGTTGTCTCTTCTCTGCGACTTGACACCCTTCATGTGAGCCTGTGTCTCTCCGCCTCGCTCATCTGTGTTTGAAGTAGGTCTACCACCTGGTAGGTGACCACTTGGGCACTAAACGCAGGGGAGTCAAAGGGACCATCCTCCTTGGCATCGAAACGAGCCGTGCGTGGTGCGACTCCGGTCGGGTTAATCGCCTGACCGCCGCGGCCCAGACCTGTTTTTGGGTGGTCCTACCTGCTCGGAGGGCTTGGCCTTTTTGCCTCACCTGGGCTTCCCGTGGCGTATGTGTGGGGTTAGTGGTGTACACCGTATTTTGCAGTGTATAATGCGCACCCACATTTTTGGCCCAAACTTTCGGGAAAAAAATCATTTTAACTTTTTCATTCAATTTTTATGTATTTATATTGAGATACTTGCCTTTTGATTAGAAAGGAATGTTAACATTTATTTTTAAACATATCTTGGTACAAGAAGTTTTATGTAACAAATAATTACAAAACCCAAGAACAGATACAAGGTATTGCAGGTACCATCCATGTATAATGTGCATCCTTATTTTTCCCTCAAAAATTTGGGCTAAAAAGTGCATGTTATACATGGCAAAATACGGTAGTCGGTGGATCATGAAAATACTGTACTTCTAATGTTCTTTCAGTGCCTATTTTGAGAAATTTATGGTCAAACAGTAAAGCAGAGATTGAATGTAAACTTGCATAAAACTATTTGAGTCTTTTAGACGCCGATGAATTGGCAAACCATTTCTCTCTACTCTTTTCTATCAGACAGCATCTGAAGTCACGGATGGGTGAAAATTCGCCTCGTTCTGTTAATTCCAGCATGTCCTCAGGTTGTGTACATCCCTGTCCTCTTGTCACCTGCGTCCTCTGATAGAGCTCAGTCGGGGCTTGGTCAGAGGGACGGCTGTCCCCACTTTCTCTTACCAAATGCCCTGTGGGGACCCTAGGGACCACCCACTGAGGACTACACTGTATTTCCAATGCTCCCTTCATCTGTTTTGCAATTGCTTGAAGATTAGGCAATGTCCATGTTTTGGCTGAAGGCAGGACACGAAGTGCTGGCTGCAGGAAGTGATCTCCGAGGCGGGGAACTGGGTGCCAGCTCTGATGTGTCTGTTCAAGAACTGATTCTTTACCCAAAGAGCTACATTTGCATTTCTTTGCCTCTATGGTCATTTTAAAAGTCAGCTTCATCCCCTGGGTTAATTACAATAGCACGCATGCTCTGGTTGGGGCCCGGCCTGACCGATGCCTCATCGGGGCCGTGTTTCTTGTCCTTGGAGGACGGCGAGGGAAGCCGGGCCTCTGCCAGCCACTGAGGCTGCAGGAGACTCAACCTCGGCTTCCGTTTACTGCAGAGCTGAAGCACGAAATCCACGTGTGGCGCCTGACAGCACAGCGCATCAGCCCAGCCAGCCGCGAGGAGACGGCGGTGCGGGGCCTGCTTTTGGGGAAGGTGCTGGCTCTGGAGCAGCTGCTGGCCCGGAGGCTGCACACCTTCCACAGGTACCAGGCGGGGGGCTCCGCTCGGGCTGCGCTCGGCGTACACACCGTTGTCTCCTGTGCTGGTTGTGCTCAATGATGAGATGGCATCACGCACCTATCTGCCACCACCCTACTCATGCCCGAGTGTCCCACAGAATGCAAATCAAGGCGCATTACAAAGTGACCCCATGGAACCGCAGAATAGTAACAGAGTAGCTTGCTAACGAATAAGTTTAGGGTGCCACGCGCTATGCTAAGCCTCCTGTGGTGTGTTGGTTTATTTCACCCTCTCTGAGCTCCGTGGAGCCCTGGTTAAGGGCAAGAAATTGAGGCCCAGGGAGGTGGAGTGATGTGCCCAGGGTGACACAATGAGGAAAGCACACAGTGGGGCTGAAGTCACACTCTCAGCCACACCTGTCCCACGGCCACATGTCACACTCGTGGCATCGCAAGAATAGAAAATAGTTAATGTAACAAACTAATGTAACAAAATGTTCTTCCTATAGTCGATTTTCGGGGAGCTCAAAGAATATCTGACCAAATTCAGTTCGTTTTCTTTTTAATTCTCACCCTAGGATATATTTTTTAATTGATTTTGGGGGTGGGGGGAAGAGAGAGAGAGAAACATCACTGTAAGAGAGAAACATTAATCTGTTGCCTCCTGTACTCACCTCAACTGGGGATCGAACCTGTAACCTAAGCATGTGCCCTGACTGGGAATCAAACCTGTAACCTCTTGGCGTACGGGACGATGCTCCAACGAACTGCGCTACACCGGCCAGGGCACAAGTGACATTTCTTCTACTGTTTTTTTTTTTTTTTTTTTTTAGTTAGCTGAGTCGTAATTATATCATATCCTCATTTTGAAAAACATTCAGAAAAGTATAAAGTAAGAAGAGGGAAACGGGTGGCTTAGCGTCTGTCATTCCTCGTTCACACTTAGACCACTGTTCCGACATGTCCTGTGCTCACGCTCACACGTGCGCACGCACCCCCACATTTCATCAAACATCCCCATCATTTCATGTGCTGTTTTTCCTTGGAAATACAGAGCAAGCATCTTGCCCAACCCATAAATCCAGCTCCCCCAGCCACCTTCCACGTGGCCTCATTACGTGGCCATACCCGTGTCCCAGTGGGCGGGTCCAGTGTGCCAGGAACTGCCGGCCACGCCCTGCCGATGTCACTGCTCGGTGTCACCAGGAAGATAACGAGTCTCCTTGTTCCTTTTCAGACAAATCTCACAGGAAGATAAGAACTGGGAGACCAATATCCAGGAGCTACAAAAAAAGGTACTGTGGTTTCTTTTCTCAGGGATTTTTTTCTTCTTCTTTGCTTTATTTTTCATTGTCGACACTATTACAGATGCCCCCCTTCTCCCCTCCTTTGCTCCCCTCCTCCCAGCCCCTGCCCTCCCTCCCCATGCTGTGCTACCATGTGTCCCTGCCTCTGGTTCTATTCGGTTCACTAGTTTATTTTGTTCATTAGATTCCGCATATAAGTGACGCCATGTGGTATTTGTCTTTCACCGCCTGGCTTATTTCACTTAGCGTAATGCTCTCCAGGTCCCTCCGTGCGGCCGCAAAAGGGTAAGGCTTCCCTCTTTGTTACAGCTCATAGTCCCTGTCATGTGACTCACCTCGTGAAGAAAGTCAGGCCCTTTTTTTGCCGCACATGAAATTATAACAGAAAATCGTCACTTGTTTTACTCCTGTAATTGTACCCAGGTGTAAGTCATTTCCAGGAGCCAATGGGAGAAACATTTTCCGAATGCGGTAGGTTTATTTTGTCCCCAAAGGCAAAGGGTAAACTCTTTACCTCCCCACTGAGGTGGTGTGGCCCTTTCTGTGTGGTTGACGTGGCTTCGGGGAAGGCTGGCCGGTGCCCCGCATCTCTGAGCTTCAAGGGCAGGGGGTTCCCCGCGTCCAGGTGGGGAGGGGGGTGCTGAGGCAGGCGTTAGTGACGAGAAGGGACACGTGCGTGCTCCGTCCTGTGGCTCTGAGCGCTGAAGGCGAAGCTCATTTGGGCATTTTCGCTCGTCTTCCAGCCTCGGTGGACTTTCTCAGCCCACGAGGACACACGGTGCCTTGTCCCAGCCAGCAGGGCTCTGCTCAAGGTCCACTGGGACTCATGAGTACTTTTATGATATTTTATGTCCATGCAGTTTCTTTCCTGGGGAGAGATCGAATACCCACCCTCTAAAGACGACGGGAACATTTGTCCTGAAGGAGTTGTAGATGTTGGGGTCCTGGTGGGTCAGGCGTCCTTTGGGGGGTTTGGGCTTGTGGTCCCTCTTCCCAAGCTCTGTCCCACTCAGATGGCCAGAGTTAGGGGAGAAGGTGCGGCTGTGACACCTTTTGAGGCTCCAGGTTTATCTGGGCTCTGCCCGCCCCGCTAGATGACCGGCCCTGCCCGCCCTGCCAGCCCGCGTGACTGTGGCTCTGGGTTGGGGAGGAGACCGAGTCCTCTCTGGGCCCGGTGGCCGAGGACCGGGGACAGGTGGGCGGGAGAAGAAGGAGCTGGGCTGTACCCCGGCACTGCGTCTGAGCGCTCTGACCGTGTCAGCCAGGTGACAGCCAGAGGAACAACTGGACAGACACCCGAAATAACAGACCTGCGCGGGCTTTGGGTCTTCTCTACTTTAGTGACGCGGGGACTGTCGCTGCTCCGCCTGTACCCCCCGCGTCCCATCCTAGAGCACTGGACTCAGGCCCGCTCTCCGTGGGTAACGAACGCGGCTGCAGGGCGGGCGCCGCGCCTTCCCGCACGTCTGGCCAGGGGCCCAGCCCTGGTCCCCCACCACGGGCAGACTCAGCTACCGAAGCTGGTCCTCCTCGGGGGGCGGGGTGGGGCAGTTTGGGGCGGCCGGGCCACGAGCTGTGGCAGAGGCCAGGGGAGGAGGACAGAGGCCTAAGTGGTGACCTCACGGCCACTCAGCAGAGGGCAGAGCCCGCCACCAGAGACTCTGCCACGTGCCTGCATGTGCTCGTGTTGTTTTCTTTGTAAATCCTCACTGGAGGATGTGAGATGGGGAGAGAGAGAGAGAGAGAGAGAGAGAGAGAGAGAGAGAGAGAGAGAGAGGAAGGGAGGTAGGGAGGGAGGAAGGAAGAGACCCATGGATCCGTTGCCTCCCGTACGCCCCACCCCCGGCTGGAGATCGAACCGGCAGCCTAGGTGTGTGCCCTGCCCGGGAGTCAAACCTGCAGCCTTTCGGTGCACGGGACGGCGCTCCAACCACCAGAGTCGCCGGACCACAGCTGCTTCTGACTTTGATGCAGCAACTTGGCCGGTGTGAGCAGAGAAGCCGCGAGAGAACCTCATTAATAATACCTGCGTCCTTCTCCATGCCTGCGCCCACACCTGTCTCTACATACCTGTCCCTCTGCCCAAGGCTGTAGCTAGATATCCGTGTGTGTCTAATTCTGGCTCTAGACAGACACAGACAGACAGACAGACAGACAGATGTGCTGTGGGGCTAACTTCAGAAAGGACGCAGCCCGATCATCAGTGGACACCATGGAGCACGATTCTCAGAGGGGCCTGGTGAGGTGGGGCAGGACCGCCTGCTGCCACCCGCGTGGCTTGGGGGCCTCACCTCTGCCCCAGCCCCACACAGCCGTGGCCTTCGGAGCACAGCACCTGTGGGGGACCTGTTCCCGTCTCACTCTGTGGCTCGGGCTCACCGGCCGCAGGTCTGCACCTCTGACAGACATCACCGAAGCTGCCACAGAGCACAGAGTGTGTCTGGTTCCTTCTCTTGTCCCCAGACAACCGGGCAGGCTCCCATGGGTGTCATCCTATCAATTAGAAGAGGGCTGAACGCCGTGCAGGGTCCCCGTGAGCGTTACGTGAAAGGACCTGGTAGGGAACTTCAGCAGGACTCGTGTCATTGCAGGGACAGGTGGACCTGGGCGCTACTGGGAGCCAAGATGGGCACGCGGGGCGGGAAACTGCACTAAAAGGCAATGGGCAGACAGGACCTGTGGACATGCACGTGTTTGGAAGGGCCAGGTCCCCGGGGCTCACGTGCCGTGCCCCCCATGGCCCTGCCAGTGTCTTCCCTTCCTCCCACAGTGGAACTGGGAACAGCGTGACACGCTCTGTGTCCTATTAAAAAGCCACTTAGCCAGGTGTTGACAAAAGGATCATTCTTTAGTTTGAAAATCACCATGTTTACTCTCCCTAAGGATTTTGAACGCTCTAATCCCCCATCTGTGTGGTCTTCCATATAATGCATTTCCTCCTTCTCTTTCAAGTTCAAGATCTTTCCGTTCTCCCCCTAAGGAGAACCGTGCAGTGACTTGGGTCGTGTGGGACGATGGCCGCAGGGCAGGAGTAGAACTTTCTCGTCCTCTCTCACAGCACAGGATCTCAGACAGCGTCCTGCTGGCCAAGTGCCTGGCGGTGTTGGGTGTCGTCATCCTCGCGTTTTTCCTCAACTCCTTCGTCCCCGGCGTCCATCTTGATCTAGGTGAGTCCCGTTGCTGCAGTTGGGTTTTGTTTATAGACTTGGCACTTGCCAGCACAGCCGGAAGGGGAAGTTTCAAGCTCGTTCGGAGACACTGGTGACGCGGCAGGGCTGGCGAGGGCAGAGATGGAGGGTGGGCGCCTTCCAGGGAACGGAGGGAGCCTTTCTGTGCCACCTGGGGTTTTGTTTTCTCACGGAGGGACAGGGGAGGGGGAAGAAGTGGGAGGGGGCAGAAGGGGATGCGTGTCCTGGGTTCTCAGCCCCTCCTGGGGTTTAACTTTAACAGGGATAGAGAGGAAACTAGATAAAATCATCTCGGTTGTACTTGGGAACACGTCTTTATACTCTTCCTGGAGAAGCCCCCACCCAAGAAGAGACAGGAAGTCACGGTGGCAGGACCCGTCCCCACCTGAGATGTGGTCGCTGGCCGGTGGCACTCTGATACCTTGCGAACCTGGCACTTTGCCGCGTTGCGTGAACATGGTGCATTTCCCTGAGGTTTTTCTGATTGACTTGATTAGGCTCATTATTAATATCTGTAAAATTTAAAAAACTTTAGCCTCTCTCAAGGACATGCTTACTGATTTTAGAGAGAGGGGAAGGGAGGGAGGAAGAGGGAGAGAAACATCGATGTGCGAGAGAAACATCGATCGGTTACTTCTAGTGAGGGACCAAACCCGCAACCCAGGCATTGGCCCTGACTGGGAATCAAACCTGCGACCTTCTGTTTTACGGGACGATGCTCCAACCCACGGAGCCACACCAGCCAGGGCTATTGGGGCGTCATTGTTTAATAAAAATGAAACACAACCAATTCCAAAATCCGGCCTCCGTGAAGGGTCGACTTATGAAGAAGATAAATTTCGGGTGGCGGCAAGGTGTATTCGCTTTAACCAAAGCTTTACACGTGGCTTGCTTTCAAAAGTGGGCTCTGCCGAGATATTTAAACATCTTTTTATAACACCTTGATTTGCTGAAATATCTAACGGCTCTAACTTCTGTAGAAAGCAAAACCTCTTAACTTTATCAACTAGATGGATAACGTGGCCAGGCCTTAGTAATTCGTAGCACAGCATGGCTTCTTGGGTCCTTGGGTCCCCCCTAGAATCTTTAGAGTGTGACTCAGTTTCCCTTTGCTGTCATATATAGAAAGCTCCATTTCTGGTCTCACATGTAGCACACAACACACAGTCTTTCGCCTGGGTGTCCGGCTTTATAGTTTAACTTCACAGCCTCTCAGATTTATCTCCTTAAGGAATGTCACATCCAATTTGCCAGGTGGCCTGGTCTTGGCTCTGAGGTGACAGGTGTTCTTTGTCCCCCCCTGCCCCTGGGAACTGACCCCCCCAGGGATCCTGGGGGCAGTAAGAAAGAATGCAAAGCTAGAATGGTAAAAATGTGGTGGGTTTTGCTCGGATTGGGTAGATTAAATCTACAAATTACGGGGACGGCATAATTATTTTTAATTTCACTTCAGACATAGTGGAACTTTAACGTTATAAACCTTTAGTCACTCTAGGAATGTTAGGTGGTAATTAAGCAAATACAATAAAACGGGCATTGGTGAGCAGACGGGTTCCCAATAGATCGTTCTTACCGGTGTTCACAGATTATTTTGTTTCTAATTTTATTCGAGGTTCCACTTTTAAAAACAACAGCCTGCACTTGAAAAACCAAAATAATCACCGTCGCTGGTGTGGCTCAGTGGACTGAGTGCTGGCCTACGAACCGAAGGGTCGCCGGTTCGATTCCCAGTCCGGGCCCAGGCCTGGGTTGCGGGCCAGGTCCCCAGTAGGGGGTGTGCGAGAGGCAACCGCACATAAATGTTTCCCTCTCTCTCTTTCTCCCTCCCTCCCTCTCTCTAAAAATAAATACATAAAATCTTTAAAAAAACTAAAAAATATTTGGCAATATGCATGAGTTTTCTTAGCATTTGGCAGTGGTCTTTATATAAATAGCAATACTTTTAAAATCTTTTACTTTGGTGATTGACTGAGAGACAGAGAGAGAGAGAGAGATTGGTGGCCTCTCGCACATGCCCTGATGGGAATTGAACCCACAGCCCCTTTCGGTGTACAGGACGATGCTCCAACCAACGGTGCCACCCGGCCTGGTGACATGTAGGGGTCTTTACCTCACAATGTACCCTGGAGTTCACTCCAGGTAGCTCAGTTTTCATACACAGGTCCCCAGTCCCTCCCTGAAGCTCTCAGTGCCAGACATGT
The DNA here is from genome assembly GCA_004026545.1 of Mormoops blainvillei. Taxonomy (NCBI): domain Eukaryota; kingdom Metazoa; phylum Chordata; class Mammalia; order Chiroptera; family Mormoopidae; genus Mormoops; species Mormoops blainvillei. The sequence continues at coordinate 45,904 of PVJD01007542.1, forward strand.
TTCAAAATTCAGCTATTTTTGTTTGTACTTTACCAACGCAATTTGCTGCACAGACTGAAGTGTATGTAATGCAACCCCACCCGCCCCGAGGGGCCGAGCTCCCTGTGATCCATGCGTTAACATTTCTGCAGCAAAAACATGACCGTGTGTACGGGGAGGGAAAATGACCACAGACAACCTCATTCCAACTCAAGTCAGGTTTTATTGAATTTTGACATAAAACTTGTAAAGAATGGGCCCTTCTGAACCGATTCTAGAATTGTTGATAACTGATTATGAGACTATAAAAAGTATCCGTGAGCTGGCTTAAAAAAGGTTACTTTGGCCTTAACATTTATCACCTTGATTAGCAATTTCCCAGGTCTCCTGGTTTGGATAATTGATTCAGAATATCCCCCTAGGTTCTCTCACAATGTGTTTGATTAGATTTCAGTTCTGGAGAGTTTTCTGTGATTATATTTCCCTGATTATGGTTTCGAAATTACTGGTGTCCCTTGGTGTCCTGCTGTCGCGTAATTTCACTGTAGTCTCTGTGAAGGTATTTTTAGCTACCTGATCAGTCTCAATCAAAGCGGGCTTGTTGGAAATGATCCTGCCGCTAAGTGGCAGACCCTGGGGTCAAGGGGACCCTGGGGCTGCAGGCTCAGGGAGCCGGAAGTCTCCTTCTTTAAGGGAACGCACCCCTCCCCAAACATGGTTCTCTCTTCCCAGCCTCCTGCTTCGCAGTGTACGGACTGTTCATTTTTTGGTCTTTCGTCTGCGTATGGCAGAATCATAAGTCTCGTTCGTTTCCTGATTTATAGGATCTCAGTTTCAGCCACACAGAGAGAAAAGGCTATTTTGTTTATGTTTATAGAGAGGGGAAGGAGGGGAGAAAGAGAGAAGAGAAACATTGATGTGGGAGAGAAACATCCATTGGCTGCCACTCGCACGCCCGCTTGACTGGGGACCTGACTCGTAACCCAGGCATGTGCCGTGACTGGGAATTGAACCGGCGACCTTTTAGTTCACAGGCCGGCACTCAGTCCACTGAGCCACACCAGCCAGGGCGAGAAAAGTCTATTCTGAGCCCCCAATTCCTTGGTGTAGCATCTGATTGGGCCGCGTTGCGTTCGCTTCCTTTCCTAACCAGAAACTGTGACCAACCGGACAGGGGCCACCTGGTTCAACATGACTTAAGAGTGGCTGGAGGTGTAATGCTTAGAGAAAGGAGGTCATTGCAAGCTGGACAGATGTCCCCCACACTCCCTAATGTACTTCCTAGGCCCGCTAACTCCTGGTAAGGAAGCAGTTATAGTTAAGTCACTCATTTATGTATCCAGCCATTCATTCACGCGCCACCCTTGCAGGCTGGTCAAGAGACCCCTGCGGTCACCGGTCCCCCATCCGAGAGGGGGCTGGGTCTGTGCAGACTCCTGGGAGCGCAGTGAGGAACCTACAGCCTAAACTCTACGCTGCGCTTCAAAGCGCACCCCGCCCCACGCAGAGGCGGGTGAGGGCGTCCAGTTATGCAGCCCCGTGTGTGACTTCCAGAAACAAGGCGCAGATGAACTGGGATAGGTGTTCACGGACAAGACAGGCAGGCTAGGAGGAGGAGGTGGAGGAAGAAGAGAAGGAAGTGGAGGAAGGAGGGAGGAGAGGGGAGGAGGCATCGGAGGAGGGGGAAGGAAGAGCAAGAGGAGGCTGAAGAGTTGACACCCAGTTGAAAAGAGAAGGAAAGGCTTCCCGTAGACGGCAGCACTTGATGTGGACTTGGACACAAGAACGGGGATTCAGAAGTAGAGGGTGACACGAAAGGTTTCACCCAGAAGCAGGAGCACGTTGAGCAAGTACTAGGAAGCAAGTGAACCCTGTGGCATTGCCTTTGAAAAAGCGACGACCCTGGCCCACAGCGGCCCACAGGGCACGCCTGGCGACCGGACGGCGGCATCCCGGCGGCGGCGTCGGGTCACCGTCCTGCGCACGCTCAGACACTCACCGGCCCACGGGACGGATCTGTTCTTTTAATGGCTCAGAGAACGTGACTGTGTTGGCTCCTAGCGCACGCTGTCTAACCTTGAACGTAGACTGGTGATGTGAAACCCTACATTATAGCAGGGACTGTGGTGTCGTCGTTCACGAGAGTTGACTGACTTACTCTGGAGGGGACAGCATTTGGATCTTGGGGTCATTACCGGATTTAGGTGTTTGATGGGACCGCTGCTCCCTGTTTTGCCGCTGTCACTCTGACCTGGCCTTGATGCCCTGTCTTTAGATATCTTTGTTTGGAACACCCTTTCCTTCTTTGTCTGTGAAGTCGTATTCAGTCCTTAAGGTCTCTGCTAAATAGCACCTTCTTTGTGAAACCTGCTCACAGTCCCTCATCGTTTTTCTTTCTTTCTTTCTTTTTTTTTTTTTTTAAACACACTACAGCTCAATGTCCACTTACTTGTCTTTCAGGGTGGATCGCTATTCTGGGAGCCATCTGGTTGCTGATTTTAGCTGATATCCATGATTTCGAGATAATTCTACACCGAGTGGAGTGGGCAACGCTTCTCTTCTTCGCGGCGCTCTTTGTTCTGATGGAGGTGAGACTTGAGAACTTTTTTCAGAGTGACCTTTGACCTAGTGTTTATATTTTATGTTTTGTTTAGTGAACGGAGAAAGTCAGGGGTGTCCAACCCGTGGCCCGCGGGCCACATGCGGTGCAAGACGGCTGTGAATTATACACAAAATTATAAATTTACTTAAAGCATGATGAGATTTTTTGTGTGTGTGATTACGTGTCGCCATGTATTTAACGTGTGGCCCAAGACAACTTTTCTTCTTCCGGTGTGGCCCAGAGACACCAAAAGGTTGGACACCCCGGCTAAGTCTTTGCACAGACTCACTAAGTGGAAAATAGTGGAGGTTGTAATTAGACTCTTTGAGGTTAGTCCAGCTTTTTTATCTCAGCCACCTGAATATTTCTGATAAAATTGACTTGACTGCCATTTTTCCCCCTTGAATTATCTTCGGGGTTTGTAAACTTGTTCTAAATTCATTGGCCATAAAGTAGGATTTGCGCTAAGTGGAGTTTGGGGCAAAACAGCCTCTTACGGCAAGTTGACGAGGTAATAGCTTGATGATGGATTTGATTTTGTGTAACATTTATCTGCATCGTCTGTGTTATCATGGAAGCGACTGCCTGAGAGAAAAGAGTGACTGACATGTGTCGTGTTAGTTACAGTTGTTACAAAATTGGTCACAAAGTCGTTTCTCTCTTGAGATTTGATTGATCGACTTTCGCGCTCCTCACACACAGGCTTCATGATGTCAAAGTTCCCTCAGGTTCTCCAAGTGCCTCACGTTGATTGCCTAACCTGGCGGGTGACAAACGCCTTCTTTTGTAACCCTCTCTGGATGACAACCTTCACCTTCCTTCCTTCCTTTTTGTAAGACAGGTCCTCTGACTCCTTGACATTTGTGTCTTTGTCATAATAGGTTGTGTGGGTGTAACCTCGCGACTCCCGGGGGCCGGGCCCATCTCTCAGGGAGCCACTGTGAGTTATAGTCTGCGTCTTCTGTTCCCTCCTCAGAAATGTCGCCTTTTCTCTTCCAAGTGTCCTTTCCACACTGAAAACATCGAGTATGGAGGGCAACGTCCTGGTTACAGGTTTCATGACTTTAAAAGCCCCTGCCCCCAATGACATGTCCTCCGCCTGTAAATTGCTATTCCATTGGGGTTTTGGTGTATTTTTCTCGATTTTATACTTTGCGTTGACAGGGCAGACACTGGAATTTTCATTTATTTGTTTATTTATGAGAGAGGGGAAGGAAGGGAAAAAGAGGAAGAGAGAAACATTGATGTGAAAGAGAAGCACCAATTGTTTGCTTCCTGCGTGCACCTTGACCAGGGATCGAACTTGCGGCCCAGGCATGTGTCCTCACAGGGAACCGAACCAGTGACCTTTTGCTCTGCAGGACAATGCCCAACCAACGGAGTCACGCTGATCAGGGCTGTATTCAGGATTTTTGTAACTGTAGGAATGTATTGTTTGGTAAAAGTAATGTTAAATTTAAATGAAAAAATAATTGAAGTACGTTAGTCACATCTAAGCAGTCCTACGCTGACATCGAATTTCTTTGTATTTACGTGTTTTTCTCTGTATGCTTCTGTTTGTGCTTCTAATTCTTTGAACTTTGAAAGCATTTCTTGGAAGTCGATTTCTTATCCAGAAAGCAACCAGTAATTATTTTTCACAGTATTTACGACCAGTTTGTATTTTTCTTGTAATAAAGGTTTTCCAGGCAGAACTTTGCTTTCCTAAAATAAACTGCAGTTAACAGTATTTTGACCTGCTTTTGGATGTACCAGCATTTTAAATTGCAGATGACTGAACAGAGAAATACGAGGCAATCAATTTGGCATTGATTTTGTAAGTACAGAGAATCTGAGATCCAAGGAATGTCAGTTGCTTTTAGCTTTGCTCGTTATTTTCTCTCGTCCTCACAAGTTTCTCAGAGCTCTTTTTGCATAATTACTCTTCAGAGTTGCATTTCCCTCAGTCTCCTGTTTTCTTACAAAATATTTTTCCAGCAGAGAGACCGTTACAGACTCTTTCTCGAAAATGCTGTGGGACTCTTACCCACTGTTTGGGTGCTGCTAAGACACTCTCTCAGGCATTGAAGTGCCCACCCCCACACCTTTGAAGATCATTCGATGAGCCCTGACCTGTGTGGCGCAGTTGGTTATCACCCTGCAAAATGAAAGGTCACTGGTTCGATTCCCGGTCAGGGCGCGTGCCTGCAGTGAGTCTGTCCTGGGTCCGGGAGTGCACTGCAGCCGATCAAGGCTTCTCTCCCTCTCTTTCTCCCTTCCCCTCTTTCTAAAAATAAATAAATAAAATCTTTTAAAAAAGATAATTTGATGCGTTCCCACTTTCCACTTTTTAAGCTTATTCGTTTTTCTCTTTTATCTGGTAGCATTCAGTCCACTATCACTTTCGAAGGACCAGTCGCTGGTAGAACCTTTAAGGTCTGACTAAGCAGTGGGGATTTTAGTTGATTTTATGATTGTTTTTCTCATTTGGAGCCTTCAGTAAACAGACACTATTCCTGTGTTTCCTGTCTTCTGTTTCCACTATGTCTGCGATTCATTCTTTCTTTCCTTTTTTATTTTATTCTCTTGGTCGTTTTGATGTCTTTCTCCATTTTCATTGATGTCAATGGTCCCTTGGGCACCGTGTAATTTCCCCCTCATTCCTGAGAAATCTTTGGGTTTTTAAAAATGTTGTTCCTAAGTCCAACCGACTCTTTATTCTTCTCTGTCGTTTATTTGTGTGTTGTTTCTGATTTGACGGCGGATGTCTGTGTTTTCACATGCATGCGGGAGCGTGTCTAATTCAGCCTGAAGCGGGGCCTTGAAGTTTCCTTCCCTTCGCGGGCAGTTTTGGAGGGGAATTTTCCTCAGTTGATATGTGTTCAGCTTCCATTGCTGATACTATCTTTTGTGTTTTCAATTCCTGATGTGGGCTTGCGAGGTCCCTATACATCACTTCCCTGGTGTATACGAATTAAATGTTCTCTTGTAAATTTCATGCAAATTTAAATACAAAATTAAATTTTCTCAGGTAATGCCATTGGGTTTGCCCGGTTTTTCTTGTTTGTTTTTTTATCAATTGCTATTGAATGGCACCCTCTTCTGTCGGCAGAACAAAGTGCGGGCACTTTGGACTTGACCCCGCCTTGACCACGCAGCTGCCAAGAAGGAGGGCTCCCTTGCCCTGGGCCTAACTCTCCGCCGCCCTTCTGTCTTCGTGGGGGAGGAGGGAGGTTGTGGGCAGGGTCTCGGCGTGCCTTCTGTTTAAATTTATAGATACTCTGCACACTGGGTGTTCTCTGTCTTCAACTGTGTGGACCGCCTGGTTTCGTGCAGTTCATTTTCCCCTTCTGGCTTCCCTCACCTTTTGCGGAGAAGATTCTGGAAGTCAGGCAGCTCCGTGGCCAGTTTGTCGTAGGACGGAGCCTGGAGCCCTTGTCCGTCAGTCTCCGAACGCAGAGCCGGGCGCGTGGACCCCTGCCCGGGGTTGCAGTGTCCCGCTTCGGCGGCTGCGCAGCGCATGGCGTGGGGGCTGTGGAGGCGGGTCCCGGCGCCTCGAGTCCCGAGGCCCGGCCTGTCCCTGTGACTTTGCACGTCGATGTTCCCCGCGTGTGTGGGGGGCGGACCCTTGGCAGTAGAAGGGACTGGACACTCGCGTGTCCTGAGCTCCGATGACCAGGGAGGCGCTTTCCCGCCAGGTCTCTGCCCACCTTGAGACCGTCCGCTGGCTTGCGGGGCCCGCAGGGCGCGCAGCCTGGTAACCTCGTCGCCCCCCCATCCCAACCGGACCCAGCGGCGCAGCGCCCTGAGGTCGCCCTGGGTCTGGGTCACGGTGAATCCCGCGCTCAGCATCCTGCGGTGCCTCGTCTTTCAAGGGCATCTGATGTGTCTCCTCCGGGCAGGCTGGCGCCACAAGGTCTTGCGCCCCACAATGGCAAAGGACCCCTCTGGGCTGCTCCCCAAAAGATCGCCCAGCCCGGAACGCAGGGCCTCTGCCTGGCCAGGCTGGGCCGTGTGCCCGCCAAGCCAGGGGCTCAGGATACGCGGAATGGACGTGGTGACCCACGCCCCGCTCGGCGCCTGCGCAGAGTCCGCAGGAAACCAGAACGGAGCTGGGACTTGCACTCCCACCCACGCGGAGTAAAGGGCGAGACGGAGCTTAAGTCCATCCCAGGGCGTCATGTTAAATGTACGTTTCATGCCGTAGAGCCGGCCAAGTGTAAGGACATTTGTCTTTGTAAACATCCCCTCCTCGGAGCGCCGCCGACACCCGTGTCTCGCGTAGGGAAGCATTTCCGTGACACGCAGGTTATTCCGAGGGGACGACAGGAGAAGTGATTTCCTGACACGGCGGAATGAAACACTAATTTAAAATTCCTCTGGACTGAAGAGACACCTTCTTATGTATACAAAGTGTTCTTTGAATATTAAAAAATAATTGCTGAGCATGAGAGAGCGGACCAGGGTCATAATGCACGTGCAAATAGTTTTTTTCCAGAGTTTTCTATAAGGACGAGGCTTCCATACCTCTGGACTGTCCCAAAGGACTTAAGGGTGGCTCTGCATCGGGGCTGGGCTGCGTGGGGCAGGGTGCCAGCAGGGGGCGGAGTGGGGGTCGGGGTGGAGATGGAGCGGAGCCCACGAAGTGGCCCTTGGGGAACAGGGACTTCTCGGGGGTTCTCTTTTAGTAACAGAAGGCACATTCTAGTGAGTAGGTAGGGGTTGGAAATTGCTTAAATCTTCCTTCAGTCTTGCAGTGAACACGTTCTGAGCTTCACGCTTTTATAATCAGGATATGAGTCTAACGGGATCTGTGCTGAGGTGTGTTGGGGGGGCATCCGTGAGCCCTGGAGTATTTCACCAAGAGGGGAGGGGACAACTCAGGGCCGAGGACGGCAGCCGTGGGCTTGGCGGCGCACGCCGTTCCTCTGTGGGCGTTCGGCGCACAGAGAGGCTGCTGTGTGGTCCTCCGCACCAGCAGTGACAGACAGGGCGATTGCTGAAGGCTGGGATTCACGGAAAAGTCTGCCCTGTGGTTATTGTCACAGCAGCTGCAGGGCGGGCTGTGCTGCCGGTCAAGGCTGGCGCCTCGCGTGTGCTGTCTGCCTCCCTGAGCGAATCCTCTCCACACCCACAACGGCCACCAGGGGGCGCCAGAGACCCACACGGGCTTTCTCCGCGGGCCTCCCCTTTGTCTTCTTCCTTCCTTGCTGTCTGATGTTGAGAAGCCCCCAGGCTGTCCCTGTCACATGGCCTCACTGCTAGGGGCGGAGGATGCCAGTTAAGTAGGCCACCACCAGGTGACCAGGTGACCCGGTACCCAGGCCAGGGGCTTGTGTGGGCTTTGGGGCCAGGGCCAGCCACTGGATATTCAGTCCCCTTGGGAGAAGGGAGAGCAGGAGTCCACATGGGGAACTGGCCACCGAGCTCCCAAATCAAAGCCTGACCCAGGGGAGGGCTTTCGTCCGCCATGGATGGTGGTGGCCCGCCACTGCGCGGCCTTTCCTGGGCTTAGGGCTTCCGGCTCCACTGGGCTGGCAGAGCCCATTGAGAGCACTGGGCACTGGAGGGGTGTTGGGCTGGGCCTCCGCACACCTGGGACAGTCCCCATCCAGGCTGCGGTCTTTGCTCCAGCTGGAGGAAGAGGCAAGTCACACACATTTGCAAAGGGCCACTCACATAGCTCCTGCCGTCTTCTGAAAGGAAGACGGAAGGAGGCGGGGATGAAAAGCCAGGAGGGATTGCTGATGGCCTTAGAAAAATGGATCTCAGTGAAAACCACTCTCACAAAGAAGCAACAGTGACCCACTGCCCCTGTGAGGAGACCCAGCTGGTGACAGCTGGCAGAGACTTCTTGAGAAGTCCGGTGGGCGTGACTACAGGTACACGTGGGGGCGCGGAGTCACAGGATGCTGTCGGGACTGTGGCACTGCCCTCGTCCCAGCCCTTGTGAGCTCTGCGCTGCCGTATCTCCAGGCTGCCTCGCCCAGCGTGGCGTGGAGAAGCCCAGCCCACCGGGTGAACGCTGCGGTCTCATTCTTCCCACCTGTCAAGACCCGCCTGGGTGTCCCAATGGCTGGACTCACAAAACCGGAAGACGGGAGAGCTTGATGGGGTCAGGGCAGGAAGCCCAGCTCCCAGGGAGAAGCCTGATGGCCAGTGTGGACTCTCCCAGCCCAGTGCTCCCCTCGTGCCTATAGGACCCATTGTTATCCTTGTCCAGGATGAAGTCACATGTCCCCAACCTGAGTCGCACAAAATCCCATCAGCTGCCGTGCAACATGGGATGATGTGGATTCGGGTGCTCCTGAAACGCAGGTGTTAGCTCTCTTGCACATGACCTTGGAGACGAGGGAGCCAGGGTGGGGCAGGGACAATGAAGTATGCGGCGCACAGGTCTTCGCTTCTGGCTCCTTCAGCCAATTCCTTTTCTAACACCATCCTCTCCTCGCTTTGCTCCGATCGGGTGCTCTCTGCTGCCCGGCCTTTCAAATCGCTGATATAGTCCTCTGTTGCATCTCCTCTCTGGTGGATGCCCTGTAACCTAGTCTTCATTTCAGTTACTGTATTCTTCGTTTATTTCTGGTTCTGTTTTACGTTTTTCTATCTCTTGGTGGAAGCTCTCACTGAGATCACTGAACATCTTTCAAACCAGTGTTTTGAGCTCTGCATCGGGCACATTGCTTGTCTCCATTTTGCTTAGTTCTTTTTCCTGGAGTTTCGTTTTGCTCTTTCAGCTGGGGCATGTTTTTTTCTCTCCTCGTTTTGGCAGCCTCCCTGTGTTTGTTTCTATGCAGTAGGCAGAGCTGCTATGTCTCCCAGGCTCGGTAGAGAGTGGCCTTACGTAGCGGGTGTCCCGTGGGGCCCAGGGGTGCAGTCTCTCTGGTCTCCTGAGCAGAGAGCCCCAGGGGTGCCCCCTGCATGGCTTGTGTGCGCCTTCCTGCTGTAGTTGAGCCCTGATTGCTGGTGGCACCTCAATGGGAGAGAGTGACTCTCAGGCTGACGGGCTGTGAGGACAGTCTGTGCCCACAGAGGATGACTGTTTTGCAGCGGCTGACCCCACAGGGTGGGATTCGCTTTATCAGGACTCTACCACCTGCTGGGCCTGCCCTTTGGGTGTGTGTCATTTGTGGAGGCGGTGGCATGGGGCTCTGGTGTGGCCTGAAGGTGGCCACTGGCTGTGTTGGTTCTGGGACCTTTTGGGAGGTGGAGGTCGAGGTCAGTCACTGCCTGTGCCCTGCGCCGGGCCACCTGGTAGGAGCTACAAAGTAATCTTCATATGGTTGTCACCCGTGCTGGGCTTGGAGGGGCCTGGGAGAGGCTAAGCTGTGAACCGAGGCCCGCTGCCACTAGTGCCGGGCCTGGGACCACTTAGCAAGAGGTACAGGGCTCATCGAGGCCTGATGATACTTGTTGGGGGTTTGTGGGATTTTAGAGAAATCCACGACATGGGCTAAGGAAGGCTGCTTGTGTGTAATAGCCACTGAAAGCGGTTCTGGCCTGTGTGAGAGGTGGATGGGGTGGGGTCTCAGGGAATCACCGGGATGGTGTGAGTTTGTTGGAGGCTTAGATTTGGTGACTACCTGAGCGTGGTGGCTGAGTGGGGGAGAGCACAGTGAAGGAACAATGGTTTCTGCCAGCACTTCTGTCTGGGAGAAAGCTTCCCCTCTAGCTCTCATCCTGAGGCCAGACAACACAGTTCCTCCCCATATGTCCCTGGTGACTTTCAACGCTGGAGCTCAGAGCAAGTGAGTTCAAGTACATCCGTGCATGGACCCTTTAAGAGGAACACCCAGGACTCCAGGAGCCTCTGTCTCACTCAGCCACGATCCCCGCTGGTTTTCATAGCCAGAAGTTACGCAATTTCTCTTCTTGGCACTGGAACCCTGGGCTGGGAGCTGGTGTGGGGCTGGGGTCCCTCATTTTTTGGGGGGAACCTCCACAGCCAAGATATCCCTCCTAATTCTCAACCCCCACACATGGATGTGGGACCAGCTCGTTCAGAGTTTCTGCCCCCACTCTTGCCTGGACATGGCTTCTTTCTGTCATTACTTATAGGACTTCTGTTCAGCTAGACTTCAGGTGGCTCTCAAGGTTTGTTGTCCTATAATTGAGCTGTTCTTTTGACACGGTCATAGGAGGAGGTGAGTATGGTGTATCCCTACTCCACCATCTTGACGGGAAGTCCCGGATGTAGTATATTGTTCCATTTCCTTTGTATCTTTTGACCCAGGGTTTGGAAGGAGCTAATATTAGTATTCCCTCAGTTAATAGCTTGAATATTAAAAAAATACATATAAATCCACCTTTATCTATAATCCTAAGAACAGAACAGGCATTGTTTGTTGTTTAGCGTTCCTAGAGGCAGTAGTAGATTTAATGGCTTCCCAGGTGGCCTTCGGGTTTGAGAATCTTGAATGAGACACTGCTTCCACCTTGCCTGGTGTTACTGTGGAAAAGGTCGCCTTGGATCTTCTTGGGAAAACGTTGGACAGCAGATGTCCTCCACGTGCTGCAAATACCATCCATTTCCTCAGAGCCTTCGGCAAGAACAGTGGCACCTGGTGGCTTTGACGGCAGCGTGGCATTGACATCACACCTGGAGTGGAAAGGGCCTCCGCTGTGGCTTACAGACCGTGAATGACCTGGCCACCCTGCCTCCCACCTTGTTTTCCACCACGCACCTTTGCGCACTGCGCCCAGCCCCGGTGGCCTCCTGGCTGAGTGTGGGTTTGCCTTGTCACCTCCACTTGGGACCCCTTCTGAGCTTGGTGGTAGCTGGTGCAGCCCTGCCCGGGTCTGCTCAGGTGTCCACCTCAGACGCCCCCTGTGGCCCTGGGCAGAGAGCCCTCCTTTCACTGGCTTGCTCTTTATTCTGCTTTCCCTTTCTTCCAGCAGGTTAGTATCTGTTCTGTATTATAATAAAGCTGTGACTATAGTGAAAGTACATGAGTTACATATGTATGTAAATTGTGTTTTTGTGTGTCTCCCATCATCGGAACAGAAAGCCCCAGGAATCAGCAAATGTGTCCTTCTTGGTCACCGTTGAATCCCCTGGTGTACCTAATAGCGCCTGGCACATAAGAAGCGCTCAACAAATATTTGTCAGACCAATAAAAAAGAATGGGCCCTGGCCAGGTGGCTTGGTTGACTGGAGTGTCGTCCTGTACATCGAAAGGTTGCAGGTTCGATCCCTGGTCAGGGGCATGTATGGGAAGCAACTGATCAATGTTTCTCTTTCACACTGATGTCTCTCTCTCTCTCTCTCTTTCCCCTGTCCCCCTTCCTCCCTCTCTAAAATCAGTAATCATGTCCTCAAGCGAGGAATAAAAAAATGAATGGAACTGAGCTGTATAAAATACTGGTTTACAAGGATTTCACCTTTATAAAATACTTAGGCTTATAAATCAAATTACGTGTCCAGGGGTACAACAGTCATCGTAACTGTCCCAGGTGCTCAGATGGACTCATCTAAGAAGGCTTCTTCTGAGACTATTTTTGTCAGAATCTTCTTTCTGGTAGAAAGCAAAAAAAATAAAAAAATAAAAAATAAATAAATTTTTTTTTTGCTATCTAAAGCTTTAGTGGTTTCTTGTTTCCTAAACAATGAGTTCCCCAGGCAGGCATATTCCTGCTTTGTAGCTCTTTCCTTCCTTGGATATCCAGGAGGTTTGGAAAGGCTTCCTGTGCGACAGGATTTAATTGTATCTCTGCCAGAGGGACATCTTTAGCTGTGCCCAGGTTCTGTCACCAAAAGTAATCACAGTGCTAATAATAGGATAAAGGCTCTAATTTGTAGGCTGCATATAATAATTTCATGTTCTTGGGTAATAACTCATGCCAAATTCCAAATGGGCATCATGGAAGCCTTCCAAGTCCTCCTTGGCCATCCACCATTTTCTTTTTTCAAAAATATTTTATTTATTTATTTCTTCAGAGAGAGGGGAAGGGAGGGAAAAAGGAAGGGAGAGAAACATCAATGTGTGAGAGAAAAATTGATTGGTTGCCTCTCCTATGTCCCCAGCCTAAGATCAAACCCACAACCTGGGCACATGCCCTGACCGGGAATCGAACCAGCGACCCTTCACCCTGCAGGATGATGCCCAACCCACTGAGCCACACTGTCAGGGCCGCCATTTTTTCATATAACTTACTATGTGGTATAAGTGACCTTTATTCATAAGCCCTATGGCTTATAACATAGAAGTCACGTATATCACATTCTCCACTGTCTTGAGAAATGCTACGGTCACCTGAGCAATGACGTGACATGAATGGGTGAAAGAATGGCCATTCCCTTGCAAAGTTCATTGGGAGATGTGCTGGCGGAGAGCACGGTGGCCTCCACGGGCTCCGTCCCAGAGCGACTCCCAACCTGCTCAGGTCGCAAGTTCAAGAACAGTAACCAGTTGTTCTTGCCTTGAAATATAGAGCAACGCTATCATCATGAAAAACACTCACCAAAAATAAACTTTATTTCTGTAATTTGGTGTTTTTCAACAATTATTTAAGTCCCTTCCCTGTTTCTTCTTCATGGAATATAAAAATAGACTTAGTTTTAAGTTTATAGGTGCCTTTATTTGTGTATTTTAAAATTAGAGTTGACATTCAATATTATTTTGTATTAGTTTTAGGTGTATAGCATTGCAGTCACTCGTATACTTTACAGAGTGGTCTGTTCCCTAATATTTCTTTCTTTTTTTAAAAAGATTTTATCTATTTATTTACTTTTAGAGAGAGGGGAAGGGAAGGAGAAAGAGAGGGAGAGAAACATCAATGTGTTGTTGCCTCTTGTGCGCCCCCTACTGGGGACCTGACCCACAACCCAGGCATGTGCTCTGACTGGGAATCGAACCAGCAGTCCTTTGGTTTGCAGGCTGGCACTCAATCCACTGAGCCATACCAACCAGGGCTGTCCCCTTGATATTTTAATTACCTAATTGACACCATACAGTTACTACGATATTATTGACAATATTCCCTAGGTTGTAATTTATATCCCTGGGACTATTTTGTAACTACCACTTTGTGCTTCTTGATCCCTTCCCTTTTTTCACCCAATCCCCCCCACCCCCCCCCCCCCCCCCCCCCCCCCCCCCCCCCCCCCCCCCCCCCCCCCCCCCCCCCCCGGAAGCCATCACTCTGTTCTCTGTCTCTATGAGTCCGTTTCAGTTTTGTTTGTTTGTTTGTTTATTCGGCTCTTTAGATCCCACATACAAGTGAAATCCTATGGTAGTTGTCTTTCTCTGTCTGGCTTATTTCACTTACCACAACACCCTCTAGGGCCATCCATGCTGTTGCAAATGCCAAGATTTCATTCATTTAAAAAAAAAAGATTTTATTTATCTATTTTTATAGAGCTGGGAAGGGAGGGAGAAAGAGAGGGAGAGAAACGTCAATGTGTGGTTGCCTCTCATGCGCCCCCTACTGGGGACCTGGCCCACAATCCAGGCATGTGCCCTGCCTGGGAATCAAACTGGCGACCCTTTGGTTTGTAGACCGGCGCTCAGTCCACTGAGACACACCAGTCTGGGCAGATTTCATTCTTTTTAATGACTGAGTACTGTTGCATTGTATATATGCACTGCTCTTTATCCGTTCATCTATCATAGACCCCTAGGTTGCTTCCATATCTTGGCTATTGTAAATAACACTGCAGTGAACATACAGGGGGGTCTATTCTTTTGAATTAGTATTTTGGATTTCTTCAGATATATTCCTAGATGGGGAACCACTGGGTCAAAAGGCAGATCCATTTTTAATTTTTTAAGGTATCTCCGTACTGCTTTCCACTGTGGCTCCCCCAGTCTGCGTTCCCACCAACCGTGCACGAGCGTTCCCCTTTGCCCACACCCTCGCCAGCACTCGTCATTTGCTGATTTATTGATGACGGCCTTTCTGACACGTGCGAGATGATACCTCATTGTGGTTTTAATTTACGTCTCTCTGATGATGAGTGACGTTGAGCGATTTATCATGTTTATCGTTTATCATGTCTGTCGTCCGTTTGTAAGTCGTCTTCGGTGAAGTGTCTAAGTTTCAGATCCCTTTAAATGGCCTCTGACTCTAGAGCCTGGGACCAGCACGAGGAGAGGTTTATCTGTAGAGGATGAGGGTGGTCAGCGAGCTCTGCCGCGGGTACGTGAGCATGAGGGTCGTCTGGGCGCTGCTCTCTCCTGTCGCCAAGCTACCCGGAGGTGACACCACCTTGCAGACAGGATTACCAATGTGGTCCCCGGGAAGACACACATCCTGGGGAGAGGGGACACGTAGACATTTTCATTTTTAACTGTTTGTTGTGAAAAAGATTCATAACAAGCTCTTTATCGGTTTTGATAGTCTTTTTCTAACCTAGCTTTGACAGTCTTCAAAAATAATGGTGTAATTCAAGTCCAGTGGAAATCATTCCAATTACAGCGTATTCCAATGTTTGTGAAAATAGCTGACTGTGTCAGCTGTGAGGCTTGTGAGAACTTTCAGTCTGTTTTAGAGGTTTTAAAAATCTTGAGCTCAGGTCAGATTTGGACGGAGGCAGTTTCAAAATAAGATAGGATATCATGAAAAAGGAAAAATCAGCCAGGAATGGTAGAGCCAATGGCATCTGATCAGAGGACCCGAAGAGCACTTGGACTTCCTACTTGATTTTCTGAACACAGACATCCTGTGTATTTGCTGGTCACAGAGATGATTTTCCTCGTTTCCTTCTCGTTGTGACAGGGGTCAAGCTGACCTGCATTTGTCCCTCTTCATCCAGAGTCTGTGACTCACACTGGCTTCTGCTGCCCTGTCGAGGGCTCCAAGGGGAACACAGGGCCCTCTCCATGCACCGCCCAGGACCCTGGTGATTAGGGGTGCAGGGCTCTGCTGGTGGGGGAGGGGGATTGGCCACCAGAAAAGTGGCTTGTTTCATCCTTTTAAATCTCCAGGTGAGCCAAAGAAGGTAATTTCACTGACTTTCCCAGAAGGAAGGAGATCGAGCTTCCGTTTTTCTATGGGGGCGTGAACCTACAAAAATCCGATCCTCCCACTGATTACAGCTAAAACGCCAGACAAAATGCAAAAATCAACTATCCCTAGATCCTGAAAAATAAATGAAAGCAGGCCGAATTTTGGAGGGGCGTCAGTGCTTGGGGAAGGGACCCCCTCAGGGGCGGCTCCCCTGTCTCTCTCTCCCGGGTTTCCCTTCAGGGTGGGCTTCAGTGCTGCCGTGGCGTGCTGACAGAGACAGCTCATTGCCACACAGCGTCCCTGTCATCCCACACAGAGGAGCTGGGACAAGCAGCACTGGTGGGCTGGAAAGTGGGAGGACCTCAAAGAAGAGCTAGAGAGGCCCC
The DNA here is from genome assembly GCA_004026545.1 of Mormoops blainvillei. NCBI lineage: Eukaryota > Metazoa > Chordata > Mammalia > Chiroptera > Mormoopidae > Mormoops > Mormoops blainvillei. The sequence goes on from PVJD01007542.1 coordinate 61,798, forward strand.
GCCCCGAATCCGGGCATGGATTTGTTCATATCAGCCTAATTCCTGAACAACTCATGTGTGGGATGGGCCCCAACCCGCCTAGCAAAGGCCTAGAGGACTGTCTGAGAGGAGAGCCGTCCATGCACGCCTCTGCCCCGCACCTGGATGAGGTGGGTGCCCGACAGGCATAGGTGGGCAGAGCAAGGCTTAGCGAAGGCGGCAGGAGCTGGAGCCACTGCCCAGCTCTCGAACACCGGCCCCGGGCCCGTGGGAGGCAGACCCAGCCCGTCGCAGGGTGTGCAAATGGGAGCAACAGCGGCTGTGGTCTCAGCCTAACGTCTAAATCAAACCAAACAAACAAAAAAGAAAACCAACATTCCGCGGGAGATTCTAACGGGACCTGGAATCTACACATCTCACTAGGGGCAGTACCCGGGGGACAGTCCCGAAGGACTCAGCCTACAGAGTGTGAGGGACATGTAGTCAATTCTCAAGGGAAAAAGACAACAAGTGGATCTCAACTCCGAGATAACCCGGATGTTGGTGGCTGAAGAACCTGAAGTAGCTATTTGAACTATGCTCAGCGAGGTAAAGAAAACACATTGGAAATAAATGAAAATGTAGGAAATGCCAGGAAAGAAACAGAAATTATCAAACAGAACCAGATGTGAAGGTCAGAAATTAAAAATATAATACATCAAATGTCTATAAAAATCCTGAAGGAGTCCTGGCTAGGTGGCCCAGTAGGTCGGAGCGTCAGCCTGTATGCACCGAAAGGCTGTGGGTTCGATCCCCGGTTGGGGTGTATAGGGGAGGCAACCAACTCATCTCTCTCTCTCTCTCTCTCTCTCTCTCTCTCTCTCTTTAAAAATTAATAAATTAAAAAGGACTCATAGACACGGACAACAGTGTGGTGATCGCTGGGGGAAGGGGTATAAAGACACTAAATGGTAATGGAACAACTATGATAAAGATTAAATTAAAAACCAATGCAAACCAATAAAATAAAAATTTAAAAAGAGCAAAGGAAGAGCAACTTCAGGTAACTAGTCAGGCAAATGTATAAAAAAATCCTGTTCCTTCTCCGAAGTTCTTTAACAACTGTTGAAAGTGTAAGTTACAATATTATTGTCCGGTGAGAGTTACGATATCGGTAGGCGAAGGACCTACGAGAGGCAGAGGACCTGTGTCATTTCAAGGCTTATTCATTGTCCTTGATGCCGTAAGAGATTAACTTTGAGCAGACTGTAGAAAAGCCAGGTATATATCTTGTAATCGCTGCAGTAACTACTAAACACACACTGAAAATAATTGGATGAAACACCAACAGAGAAAAATAACATAATATTGAAGTAACCCAAAATAAGGCAGGAAGATGGGCACAGAGATGACTAAAAACAGAGGGAACGAGCCAACAATAAATAAGTTTGCCGAATGCAGCAGCGCCAACTGTTACATTATAGGCAACCTTCCAATTAGAAGATGACGAGGGGCTGGATATAAAAGCAAGACTCTAATATGCGCTGCCCACAAGAGATGCAATTTTAATATAAAGATGCAGTTAGGCCGAACCTGAGTGAATGGGAAAATATACAGTTTGCCAACAGTCTGCATAAAGGCTGATGCGGCATAAAATAGACAAATCGTGTCATCGGAGGCAATGAGAGACATTCGATAATGACAAAGAGGCAGCGTCTCAGGAAGACATGAGGATTATAAATTTGCCTAATAAAGCCTCCAAAAGCAATTGATTCACAGAATTAAAACAGAGTAGACGACAACACTGGGTTAGGGTTAGGGTTGCCTCCTGTACGCACCCCGACTGGAGATCGAACCTGAAACCTAGGTACGCGCCCTGACTGGGAATCGAACCCACAACCTTTTTGGTGCACAGGATGGTGCTCCAACCACCTGAGCCACCTGGCCAGGGCCCAAGTGTGTTTTATCCAGGATCTATGTATTTGGCTTATAAAAGGGACCCTTAGTCCTCTTGGTACATTATTCTGAAAAAAAATAGTAACATTGATGTATTTGCCTAATTTCAACGGGGCAAGGATGTCAGACCGTTGCTGAGTCAGCCTTTTGCAGCCTGGTTCTGCAACGGAAGGATAAGGAGGTTTCACATTGTTATGTGACCGTCTGTCACTATATAAATCAACGGGGGAGACGGCGATGTGTATGATCTTCAACCATACTTGAACTTGAGTTTGCTGCCGTGTAAACTATATATTGTATACTTACACCTTTAGGTTTGACGTCGTGACGTGTCATGTACTTATTTCCTGTGCCATCTTATAAAAGACGCTTTCGATGGCTGTTGCATTTTCTTCCTATTTCGACTTTTCTTCCCATAAAGAGATCAGTTACTGGGTTACTTTGAGCTGAGTTATCAGGTGTAACGTTCAAACCTTTTGAAGATTTTCTCTTATTTTGTCTTGCGCCGCATGCCACGGACCGTGATATTTGGGACGATCACGTGACACGAGACATGTAATCTCATAGTTCTCTAAAGCTGCACGTCAGGACGTGCACAAAACTCAATTTGATGTCTAGCAGAGAAGTTGCATCTAGTTTAGACCTCAGACTTTGTTTGCAACGAATAGTATGTAACAAAATGAAAGACATGGCTGCATGTAATTGTTTCGCAAATCAAAACTTTTATTTTAGGAAAACTTGGGTTCCACTAAGTTAGTGATTCTTCACAGGGGGTGATTTTATGCCCCCAGAGGCATCAGCACTGTCTGGGGACATTTTTGGCTGTCACACAGCTGCCAGCACGTCCCTTAGATGCTCTTCAACACCTCAGAACACACAGGGAGGCCCACAGTGAAGAATGGCTGGGTGGCAGGGAGGTGCGACACTTATTAGAGGGATCGGTCATCAGGTACGTAAGAGTCTTAATTCCTATGCCGTGCATCTGAAACTCATAGAATATTGAATGCCAGCTGTCACTGAAAAATAAAAATAAATTAAAACAAATTTAAAATGACCTCGTCCCTCATGTCAGCAGTGCTGAGACTGAGAAACCCTGCTCTGAAGAGATGATACGAGGACTTAGTTGCTATAATAGCAGAATTGTGATCAAAGACCTACATTTGGGCTCCACATGTTTTCTTTCTTTCTTTATCTATTCATTTATTTAAATTGTATTCCCTTTTTAAAATACTATTTTGCCCTGGCTGGTGTGGCTCAGTTGGTTGGAGCATCGTCCCTTACACTGGAAGGTGGGGGGTTCGATCCCCAGTCAGGGCCCATGCCTAGGTTGTGGGTTCGATCCCCTGGGAGGCAACCGGTTGATATTTCTCGCTCTCTCTCTCCCCCCTCTCCCTCTTCTTCTCTTGCTAAATATCAATACACATATTAAAAAAAGACATAAAAAGTATTTTTATTAAACTATAGTTGACGTGTGACGTGACTTTAGTTTCAGGTGTACCTGAAATTAACCACAGTGATCCAACATTTACATTCCTTATGATGTGACCACCACAGTAAGCCTGGTGACCCTCTGTCACCACCCACACAAAGTTATTAGGATATTGCTGACAGTTTTCCTGATGCTGCGCCCCATAGCTTTTCTTTTTCTTTATCTTTTTTTGAAAGAGAGAGGGGAAGGGAGGGAGAAAGAGAGAGAGAGAAACATCAATGTGTGGTTGCCTCCCGTGTGCCCCCTACTGGGGACCTGGCCCACAACCCAGGCATGTGCCCTGACTGGGGATTGAACCTGCGACCCTTCGGTTCCCAGGCCGGTGCTCAATCCACTGAGCCAGTCCAGCCAGGGCACAAATCACCTCCTTGTGCTTGCTCCTCGGTGGCTCTTCAGTGAGCCTGTGTGGTAGCAAATGACTTTTAGATGCGTATCGGAGGCTGGTCTTTTATAAGAAAGAGGACCTGTTCTCTTGGTTCTGCCTCAGAGATGTGGCTTTTTAAGGTTTGCGTATGTTCTCAGCTTTACACCGATTCTCATCTACTGTCCATTTGTTTTAGGCCCTGGCACATCTGCACTTAATAGAATACGTCGGCGAGCAGACCACTCTGCTGATAAAGGTACGCGGCGTGTGGCGGTACTGTATGCTCCAGCCACTGTGCCATTGATGAAAAAAAAAATCTGTCAAGGATAGGTCACGTTAATTATGTAAAAGCGCAGGCGGGGGCCTGTTTTATCCCGGGTAGCCCGGAGATGAAGGGAGACTTTTAAAAAATAGGTATAATTACGGATGCCTGTGATTTTGCCATTAGCCTTTGGTTAAAACCTAGGACAGAAAGACCGCGGTCTCAGTAAGTGGCTGTGAGAGGTTCCAGCTCCGGAGCTGTGCCGGGGCAGCAGGTGGGTGTGACCCGTGCGACCAGTGTGCTGCCACCAGTCCCGGGGCCACCTGCTCCCCGTGCACGGCCGGGTGACTTGGGCGTGCCTGGGACTCGCTCCCGTGTCATTTGTGGAACCCGGCCAGGCTGCTGGCGGGGTTGGGACCATGCAGGCTGGTCCTGTGTGCACACCTGGGCTCTCTGGGGTCTCCCCGTGTGTCCAATGGGGGACAGGCGGCCGTGCATGCCAGGACACGGGGGTCACGTGTCCCGAGTGCATGTGATTAACACTGTGTCTGCCCCTTCCAGATGGTCCCAGAAGACCGGCGCCTCGCAGCTGCCATTGTCCTCGTGGTCTGGGTCTCAGCACTCGCGTCTTCTCTGATGGACAACATCCCCTTCACAGCCACAATGGTGAGTTGCGCGTCTGCCCGGGGACAGCGGTCCCAGCTGTCAGCGCGGGCACAGCCTGGGCTCACGTGTCCCGCCGGGGAGGCAGAGGCGGTGCCCCGGTCCCTGGCTGTGCCCGCAGGTCAGAGGGCGGACAGCGGGGCCGGGCAGCGGGCGGGAGCCGAGGTGGGCAGCGCGCCCTGGGTCCGCCCCACTGACAGCCACCGCCGCCGCCACAGAGAGAAAGAAAAGGTGGCCTTTTCATTTCGCTCTTGAAGGGCATTGGAAGGCGCCCAAGACGGAAGCTGGTGTGGAAGCAATGCTTTCGGGCCCGCGTGGCTCCCGGTGTGGGCGGGGACGGGACTGTGAATTGTCCACGTGCCCCGGACCCGGCTGATTTTGGGGTGCACACGAGAGGCCTTCGCGGGGTGGAAAGCCCCGTCCCCACCGAGTCCTCTGACAAGGCTGATTGCTCAGTGCTCGGTGAGCCCTGGTGTGACAAAGTAAAGACGGGAGCAGGAACCTGGGGACCCACAGGTGCCCCACCCTCTGTAGAACACCGTGTAGGGGCTCCCCCAATATTCCGTCACCCCAGGTCATAGTCAGAACCGCCGGGGCCCAAAGGTGAAGAGCAGAGACGCTGGTACTGAGGCCAAGGGTGGGCCCAGCCTCCACGGCTGTACTTCTTCTCTGTGTCACAGGACCCGAGGGGGACCTGGGACTCTGCACCACCCATACAACACCCGGAATCACCCAGCATCTCCAGGTTGGCTCTCCAGCCACCTAACTATGCAGCCTGGGCCCAGACACCCCGAGCTTTTCCCGAGGCTGTTAGTGTGTTTCCCCGAAGTCCTGAGTGAGAGAAGGCGTGTGGATGATGTCAGGTGTCCCAGGCCCGGCTCGGTGGGCACCGTCAGGGCTGTGGGCCACAGGAGTCGAGGAGCAGCAGCCTCTTTCAGGCAGACCCGGTGGCGGGGTCCTCGTGCTGAGGGGTCTTGTATGTGCATTCCGTTCTCAGTTGACATGGAGTCTGCAGGAGGCCCCGTGCGTCTGAACTCAGTGATGGTGCATGGTGTAGCCACGGCCTGAAGATGTTGTCACTAAACCTGTACTTGTGCTTCCTTGTGGACCCACGTGCTCATAGCTGATGTGCCCCACTTCCTGGGGGTGGGGCTTCCAGGTTTTAGGACCCAGATCTGCTCTGGGACTGAAAGACACGTCCTTATTTTGACAATTTAGAGTCCTCCATTTTCTTAAAAAGTGACACTTCTATAAATTTTTTAAAATCCTCATCCGAAGACATGTTTACTGATTTTAGAGAGAGAGGAAGACAGGGAGGGAGAGTGGGGGAGAGAGAGAGAGAGAGACAGACAGACAGACATCGATATGAGAGAGAAGCATCAATCAGTTGCCTCCCGGATGTGCCCCGACTAGGAATCAAGCCTGCAACCCAGGCATGTGCCCCGACCAGGGATCGAACCCACAACCTTTTGGTGCATGGGACGACACTCCAAACAATTGAACCACCCAGCCAGGTCGAAAAGGACACCTTTGATATTTTCATTCCCCAGATTGGAATAGCAACTTAAAATTTAAAAATGAATCTAGGAGATCACAGATAGTATAACAAATATCTGTATGTTGACCACCCGAAATGGGGAAGCTGGAACATCTGTCCCACCTACTTCGGGGTTTATTATCTGTTTTATTTTTAAGCAATAAAACACAGGAACGCCTGTTTGAGTGTGGTTGTTAGTGTAATAATATGGGTGTAATGGCTTATAGTTTTAATTTGAACATTTCACCTAAAATGTCCTATGGTGTGCTTGAGTGTGATATATATATTTTTAAGATTTTATTTATTTTATTTTCAGAGAGAGGGGAGGGAGGGAGAAAGAGACGGAGACAAACATCAGTGTGTGGTTGTCCCTTGTGCACCCCCTACTGGGGACCCGGCCCACCACCCAGGCATATGTGCTGACTGGGAATCGAACTGGCAACCTTTTGGTTCACAGGCTGACACTCCATCCACTGAGCTACGCCAGCCAGGCAGAGTATAATATCGTTATGTTACAGAATTACACACATATGATTTTGTAATTAAAAAGGGGCGTTATTTGTGCCGGACCCTGTATTACAGGTGAATGTAACATTTTCTGTTCCTCTCTCATGCCCCAGGACCGTTCCCTGTCCTGAGGGAACTGTCCTCATGAATTCGGGGCACAGTCATTCATTCGATGGCACGGGAAGGAAGGGAGGAAGGGAGGGGTCTTGGTTTATGTGTCGTTGTGGCCAGATGCTGAGTGCAAAGCTGCAGCCTCTCGCACAAGATGCAGCCACCTGAACCCACAGTCCTGTCGTCCGACTTCACCAGGTCGGCACGTGGCATCCACGTGGCTGTATCAGAGGAGGCGTGGAGCTGGGTTTCTGCGCTAGCCTGGAAGTGGCACAGTGACCTGTTACGGTCCTTGGGCAGGAAGTGTACACGTGGCCCCGCCCAGGTTTAAGGTCTGGGCCATGGGCAGCACGGGGACGCTGGGTGGGCGCTGAGGCCTGTGTCCCTTCCCCCACTCCCCGCCTCCCTCCTTGCCACGTGGGTGTCTTTGAGCCACTTCTTTCCCGTTTGACTGCGGTGATCAGGACATGGTCTGTAGACTTCGCGCTGATCTTGTCCCTAAGACATTATTGGGGGTCATTCTGTGTGTAATACACGTACCGTACCCACATGCCACTCAGCAGTTGCCACCCACAGAACTCTCTTTTGTTAAAGAGGAGCAGGAGTTTATCTAAAGGCAGCGTGTGGTTCACGGGGTTTCTGAAGGACACCCTGGGTGGGGGTCCACCCCATGGAGCCCCGACGTCTGCTGCTTTGCCTGCGTGCTTGGGCTCGCCCCCCAGTGCTGACCTCTGAGGGCTGGGGCCTGTCTCACTCCACCCTGCGGGCACCAGGTCGCACTTCTCCAGACTTCCACAGCCGTGTCTGATTACAGGAGCGCCCGTCACGGGTCTGCTCTAGCTGCAAAGGAGGCAGCGCAGGCAAGGCTCGGCTTCCGCCTTGGGGAACCAGAGCTCACGAGCCAGGGTTCCTCATACGTAAGGGTTCCTCCGAGCCCCCTGCAGTGCCTCCTTATATGCCTTCCCCGCGATGCTTTCTGTATCCCCCCGCCCCCCGCGCCCCCATGGCCTTGCTTATCTTATGGTTTCCCGTAGCACTCCACGTGGCCCCACCGGGTCGTCATCAAAGTCATTGTCAAGGTCCGTCTGCAGCTGCATCCTCTTACTTAGCGAGCGCTGTGCCTGGCGTGAGAACGTATTAGCAAGTTGGACTTGGGGCCGCCTTCCTGAGCAACGTGCTGGGCGTCTCTCTTGTGCCTTTGCCTATGATCTTTTTTTTTTTAAATTTATTTTTAGAAAGTATTTTATTTATTTGTTTTTAGAGAGGAGGGTAGGGGGAGGGAAGAAGAGAGGGAGAGAAACATCCAGGTGTGAGAGACCTATCGATTGGTTGCTTCTCACATGCCCCCGTCTGGGGACCTGGCCCGCGACTCAGGCACGTGCCCTGACTGGGAGTTGAACCGGCGACCCTTTGGTTCGCAGGCCGGCGCTCAGTCCACTGAGCTACACCAGCCGGGGCCCTTTGCTTATGATCATATTTGCTGCTGGTAACAGCCACCCCTCTCTGCGTTGTCCTTTCCTGTCCTGACACCTGATCTCTCCACAAAGAGTCCCCTACGTTCCCATTTCCCTGGGCCAGCTGTTGTCACTGCCAGTCCCCAGACCCCAAGTGCAGGTTGGATGCGTCTCTTCATTACTGGTGTCGGGCTTCTTGGATTCCTCAAGATAGAAATTGGGAGGAAGCCCCACGGACACTTCCAGACAGATTTTATTAAGCTTGTGCCTGAACACCAGGGAAGGGCCTTAGAAGTAGGTGCGTGTGGGGTTAGCTAGGTAGGTGGCTCCGTGGGGGGTTACAGTCCCAGGCGCTGCGCGAGGCTGTACGTGACTTGCTCCCATTTAAGACCCACAGCGGCAGCTGGGGACAGCAGAGGAGAAGGAGGGCCAGCCGGCCGTGTGGCAGGAAACACAGAAGCACTGATGGGCTCAGACCCCAGGCCGTGTGGGTTCCGGAGCTCACTCTGGCTTCCTGTTGACATCCTGTGCTCCCTGCTGTTCGACGGCTGGAAAAGCGCTTTGGATTCTGATGGTCAGTCGCCGCCCGGCAGCTCCCCTGGGCCCCCCTGGGCGTGACGTCACTGTCCTTTCCCTCTGCAGATTCCCGTGCTCCTGAGCTTGAGTCAGGACCCCGAAGTCAGCCTGCCCACACCGCCGCTCATGTACGCGCTGGCCCTTGGCACCTGCCTGGGAGGTAAGAGGTGCTGGTGCCCCGCGCGGGTGGGGGCGGGGGCGGCGCCCGCTGCGCTGGGAGGCGCAGTGACGCCCTGAGCAGTAAGGAGAGTCCTGGTGGCTACTCAGTTCCTCTGTGCAGCCTGTCTCTTCCCACCTTCCACGGAGCCGCCCTGACATCCTGAGCCCGTGGCCTGAGGATGGTCATAACTTACGTCTCCAAGTTAGTGTTTTCCCACAGTGCGCCCGGGCCCCCGCGGCCCGCGCGCCGCGCCCGGGCCCACGTCATTCATGTTAAGAAAGAGATTGTGAATCAGAAGCCACCGCCGGTCGCGGGTTCTTATTTCCTCTCGAGGAGCTGCAGATGAAATGGTGACGACTGACCTAAGGAGAGGGCGTACCAGCCTAAGAGCGGGAAGGGAAAGGTTTTCCTTGTGGGCGAGGGTGTTGTCCTTTGGAAGAACTGGAAGGTGACTTAGAGGCAGGAGAGGCTGGCCGTCGGTGGCAGACGCGGGGCCCTGCCTGTGATTGTCCTTGGCGGGGCTGCCCTGGGGTCCTTCCCAAACTGAGGGACCTGGTCACCTTGGGGAGCACGAGAGGGCCGTGGAGAATCTTAAACACACCAGGTACATTTTAAGGTTTTATTCTCCCTCCCGGGCCTGCTGAGATCATCTAGCTTTTCTTGTTCTTTGATTCGTGTCCGACTCTGAAATCGATAGCTTTCTGTTGCGTTCGTCCCCTTGTTTGTAACGGGGGACTTTGTCGCTCAGGGAAGCCGCTATGATTTCTGGAGGCAGTGATGTCACCTAATCCAGCAGCTGGGGACTCCAGTGCTTGTGAGGGGACAGACCTGGCAAACAGGCCCCCCTCTAAGAACCAGCCCCAAGAAAGCAGTGGGTGCGTTTGAAGCCACAGTTAACATCCACGGGAGGTACGGGATTCAAGGCATGTGGAAATGTGTCGCCTGTGTGGGATTTTGTCCCTTCAGCCTCACGGAGCCTCTGCTGTGGCCTGGCATTGGGCTCATGAGTGGGGACAGTCACCAAAGCTAAGATTGTAACCAAGGGCTGTTCGCCCGGCAGTAGGGAGCGCTCGGAGCACCAGGCGGAGCTGGGAGGAGAGTCAGTGGACGCTCCAGCGAGGGGCGGGGGCAGCTGGGTCTCGAAGGGCGAGGGGCCCCTGGGCTGGTCCTCATTCCGCCAGACCGTGTAGAGTGAACGTGGAGGGGTGACCAAGGAGAGACGCGAACATGGACCGTTTACATGGCTAATAATCTAAGATGTAACGGAACACTTTTCCACTGAGTCCCTGTCGGGAGCAGGGACGCAGCTGTAACCAACAATGAAGGTGTCAAGACTCGGGGTATTTTAACCCTACAGGTCGTTGAATGGCGTGTGTTTCTGGCCCAACAGAGACGCCCTGCTTTGCTGGGCGTTCACTCCACACTTCTCTCGAGGGGCCTCTCTCCCTGACTCAGAGTTTGACATTTAAAAAAATTGTGGTAAAATATACATAGCATAAAGTTTAGGGTTTTAATCAATTTTCTCAACCCTCAATTGAGGGTATTATTTATTATTATTATTATTGATTTTAGAGTGAGAGGAAGGGGGGAAGTAAGAGAGAAACATTGACGTGAGAGAGAAACATCGATTGGTTGCCTTCCGTACACTCTCCTACCAGGGATGGAACTGACGACTGAGGCACGTGCCCTGACTGGGAATCGAACCTGCCAACTTTTTGGTAATACGGGATGATGCTCCACCAACTGAGCCACCAGGCCAGGGCAGCTGTAACCAATTTTAAGTGTACAGCTCAATGGCGTTAAGTGCATTCACATTATTGTGCGACCATCTCCAGAACTTTCCATCCTCCCAAAGGGAAACTCTCCTCGTGACACCATAACTCCTCCTTCCCCCAGGGTTCGACATTCTGAAGACTCTTTTAAAGAAGTTTTCAGTTGCTTGGAGATAAATGGCAAATAAGTAAATGTTCGACATTCATAACCATGCAGGAATTGCACATTCAAATCACAGTAAGATTCCATCACACACCTGTAACAATGGCTAAAAATTAAAAAAAAAAAAAAAGCGACAACTCTGAATGCTGATGACGGTGTGGAGAGACGGGGTCATTTAGACATCGCTGGGGTTGTAGATGGAAGACAGTATAGTCCTGTCTTCAAAAATTAAGCTACACTCCTTGGTATTTATTCTAGAGAAAAAACTTATGTTCACGCCAAAACTTGTCCAGGATGTTTCTGGGAGCTTTATCTGTAGTGGCTGAAAAGCACCAACAAACCCGATGACCCTCTACAGTAAATGTTGAAACAAACTGTGGAACATTGAGACCAGGAAATGATTCTCGGCAGTGAGCATCATTGAGCTGTTGATACAGGAGCTATTGATACATGTGAGCTGTTGATACATGTGACCCACTTACTGCATCTCCAGAGAATTATGTGCTGTGAATAAAGGCAAACCCGAAGGCCACACAGTGTATAATTCCATTTCTAGAACACTCTTGAAATGACGAAGTTATAGGGATGTAGAAAAGGCGACTCATTACCAGGGGTTAGTGCGCGGTGGGGGTGGAAGGACGTGGGGGAGGAGAATGTTGTGTGTCTTACCTGCCTGGGACGTTGCACTGTGTCGGCACCGAGGGATGCTGGGTAAAGGGTACGAAGACTCTGTTCATGTTATTACTTACAACTGTGTGTGCATGTCGGTTACCTCAAAATGAAAGTTTAATTAAAGTAATAAAAAAGGAAACACCAGAGGGAAACAAGTTCCCATTGAGTCCATTCATAATTACTAAACTAAGTCCATGCCCATAGACAGACAGGCTCACTGGAAAATAAAGTCAAGGAAATATCCCAGTCTAGAGGCCAAAGTCAAAGAAGAAAATTCCGAAGAAAAACAATGCACATCAAAGTCCCATATGGGAAACCTGATATTCAACGACTAGAAAAATCTCAGGACAGAACAAAATTCATGGGAGGAATTCATCGACGCCGTAGTAGAAGCCAGTTTGCGAGCGAACAGGAGCAGCGACTGGGTGAATTTGTGTTTCCTGAGGTCTCTCGAACTTTCGGGACTCTGAGGAGCCTTAGACACTTGCCCCATGTCATAGACGTGGTAAACCCCAGACCTGGGAATCGAACTGCAGCAGTGCAGTCCAGCCTGTCTTCTCCTAAGCTCTCTTTATTCGGAAAACAGGTGAATTAGAAGCACGAGGCCGAGCAACACAGGCTACAAACATGTCTGTCCAAGTTTGAAGCCAATTAAAATGTGACGGGATCTGAAGCTGGTGCTGGACCGTGAGAAACAAGACGTGGTTGGACGATGGCCCTGGTGCATGTCTTGGACCCGCCGGGGTGGCGTCGGCAGGGCTCAGGTCATTAGTGTATGGCCGACGGCACTGGTCGGTTTTCCAGCTGCGTGAGCCCGTGTCCGGCCCCAAAGCCGCAATTACTCATGGAGCTCATTGTGGTTGCCGGTACCCTTGACCATGGAACTCTCTTATCGGTTGCCATATCCATGTATTAGTAGGATAAAAACAAACCAAAAATATTTTACGTATCTACTGGTAGGACACAGAGAACAAACAAAAATGAAGATTGCTTGAGGCCCCCGTGGGGGTGGCGTACTGGTCAGAGATACCTGGAGGGCACGAGCCGTCCCGGCGGCACCTGGTCGCACTGGGACCTGTCCTCTCCCTTTGGGCACATTCACAGCTCGTGCGGCAGGGGGCTCTCCCGCGTGCCAAGGGGAACGCCAGCGTGGAGAATTTCATGTTTTCTGTCCAGTGGAAGATCATCACGGGTCTGAAAGTGACATTCGATTGGGGAGTCTTTATAAAATGACCTTCGGACACAAAGCAGGGCGGAGTCTGGAAGAATGTTTTGTCGTGCCTGTGGACACACATATATATCACCTCTCCATGAAGGGTCACCCGGACATGCAGGACTGGCAGCCGCCACTCACGTGCACCCCCGCCCCCACTTGCCTCTGTCGATGGAAGGTGGAAAGGTGCCTTAGAGTGGTGACACCTAGGGTCACTTTGTCCCCACCGCATGGAACCCATTGATGGAACCCACACGTCTTTTTTTTATCCTCACTTGAGGATGTTTTTCCTTTGCTTTTAGAGAGAGAGGAAGGGAGACAGAGAAACATTGATTGGTTGCCTCCCCTACGTGCCTGGAATGGGAATCGAACCTGCAAACTTTCGGCTACAGAACGAGGCTCCAGCCAGCTGAGCCACACCTGCCAGGGCAAACCCATGCATCTTTAATTAGTACGATGCTATCAGAGCCCCTCAACATCTTATTAAACTGCTGAAACAACTGTGGAAGTTCTGAATGGGCTCTCACGTTCTTTGTCTGACGTGCATCCAGCAGGGATGGTGGCGACGGGCGCCACGTCACACAGATGTGGCCGACATCTTCTCCCTGCTGACGACAGCACGGGGACAGGCAGATGGGTGCGTGCCACTTGCAGTGACTGACGTGGAGGTGGGCAGGTCGGAACCATTTGGAGGAAGACCCAATGGGGGTCTCCTGGGGGCGGGGCCCAGGATGGGCGGCGACGCGCTGCTTTCTCCGGACGCTGTTCACTGCCACGCGGTGCTGAGGCGCTGGGACCCAGTTCCTACTCCAGGCACCGCTGAGTGGGCAGAGCACGCAGTGGGGACAGCAGTTCTGGGCGACACCCCCGAGCCTCCAGCAAACAGTGCTGCCTGCCCGTCACAGGAGATAAACCCGCCCTGCTGCCGACACCATCTCATTCTGTGTCTTCTTGTCCTTGTAACCAGAAGCATCTCGCCGCGGCCAGGTGGCTCAGTTGGCTGGAGCATCGTCCCAAACGCCGACAGGTTGTAGGTTCCATTTCCGGTCAGGGGCACGTATGGGAGCCAACCAATCGATGTTCCCCTCTCTCTCAAATCAATAAACATATCCTCGAGTGAGGATTAAAAAGAAAAAAACTCCTTAATATAACAGAGATGGCCAGTGATTTGCTTATGCTTTGCTTGGTGTGTCCGAATCCAAAGCCACCGTTCTTTCCCCTGCACCGGCCGACACACTGTACTTCCTAGACGTGCGGTGGCTCATCTGCTTGGCTTGTCTCGTTGACCAATGACACGAGACACCTGCTTGGGAGACACCTGACGTAGCTCTTGTCCCCTTGCAACCCTGGTTCCTGCCTTAGATGCGGCCGTGAAACCGTCTGTGACAGGAGGGCTAGGACACTCTCGTCAGCCCTCTGTTTCCAAGGTTCTTGTCGGACGGGGTGACAGTGGCCCAGCAGGATGGACAGGCAAGAGAGTGTGACCTCAGTGCCCAGGGCGGGAGCTGGGCCGCTGGCAGGGTGACGCGTGGGCGCATCCGTGTGACAGAGCTGGAGGAGGCTGCTTGGGGCCACCTGCTCGGGACTCCCTTCGACTGCCTGACCCCTCTCCCCGATCTCTCCTGGGTCTCCCCGATTTCCTGGGATCCCTCCCCACACCCCCGCCCCGAGACCTGTCCCCGCCCCCTGCAGTTCTCTTCTGCTTCTAGATAGAGAAGGTGCTCTGCCTCTAAGGGTCCCTGTGCTTCGGTTGGGCCCACCCAGTCAGTGCAGGTGGCCCCCTGTCCCCGGCTGTGCGTGTCCCGTGCCTGGTGCCCCTGGGAATGAGGGCCGTCCCCAGTGTCCTGCCCTCACAGCTTGCCCTGCTCCTGGTTTCTTTCACGGTATCCCGCTCATCAGCAAGCCTGGCAGGTGGCGCTGCCCCGAGGTGGTGGGCTCCACACGCTGTCCTTGCTCTGAGAGCCGGGGGGCAGGGCCATGACCCTGTCTGGGGCCCTCCCCTCCTGCTGTGCTGTCCAGTCCCTGACGGGCCACGCCCTCCGGGCTGCGGGCAGCTGCGGGCTCGTGTCCCGCGGTCACCCGCCCTCACACACTCAGTGGTCACGCACGCACGTCAGACCTGTGCTGAGCTGGCCGAGCCTGGGTCGCCTGTCCGTCCTCAGACCCTGACCTCTGGGACGGGGCAATAGAATGTGCCGATGACCTTCCTCATGCAAATTCACCCTTCCCTGCACCTGCCACTGTGACCGGGGCCGACCTCGGGCCACACCCACAACATACACGTGACTGTGTGTGCATGCATGTCCCCTGCCGCCGATCGCGTGTGCTATCAAAAAAGGCCCGCCCGGGGGGACATGTGGTTTAACCCAGCTGCTGGCGTCTACCCTCCATCCACAGAGAGGCTTTCCTGGTAAACGCCTGGACCTGGGGTCCGAGGGACACGGTGTTCAATTGAGACCCCGTCTGCGGCTCCCACCACGCTCGTCCCCTCCCATGCTGTTGTCTTGATGTCATTTTCTCCTAGAAGGTCAAGGCCACCGCATCCCGCCGCCACTCGCTCATTTTCCTACGAGTTTCCTCTTTTCTGTGACCTCCCGTAACCATCGTCCTCCGCGTAAATGAATCGCAGCGTTTATAAGCCGTGAACCGATTTGGGGGTCACCGGTGGGTGTTCTCCTTAGATGTCTGCAAAGCGATCACTGCAGTCGCGCCTGCGGAATGGCCGTCAAACCCACAGCCTGCAGGGCGATCCAAATGTTTCAGAATGAAAGGGGGCAGCAGCCTCTCACCGCGACGGAGCGGGGCTCGCTTTGACTTTTACATTTTGGTTCCAGGCAACGGGACTCTGATGGGGGCGTCAGCGAATGTCGTCTGCGCAGGGATCGCGGAGCAGCACGGCTACGGCTTCTCATTCATGGAGTTTTTCAGGTACTTTCAAACCTTTTTGGTTTTTTTTCCCACCCGAGGATATACTTACTGATCTTAGAGATGGTGGATGACGGGGGGCGGAGGGAGGGAGGGAGGGAGAGAAACATCGACGTGAGAAACATTGATTGGTTGACGCATGTGCACGCCCCAACCGGGGACCGAACCCGCCACCCGGGCTCGTGCCCAGACCGTGGATTGAACCTGCGACGCTTTGGTCCACGGGATGACTCTCCAGCCAATGGAGCCAGCCAAGCGGGCTCAAGCCTTATTTTAAATTTCTCTTTCCATTTTAAAAGTCTCTAAGCTTACTAAATTAAAAAAATGAAGAGCAGCGCGTCTCTCCGGTGCTAGCCGAGCGCGTTTGCAGCCACACAGAGGCCGAGGTGAGCTGAGTGAGAACACATTGAAAGCTAATTGCTGGGATTCGCTTCGTAACAGAGGAGGACTCGGGCGTTCGGATCAACTCGGGGCGAGTGCGAAGGCCCGGGTGCGTTGCGTTAGTTCTTATTGCCGTTTTCTGGGAAGTTCCAGTGGGGACTTGTGCTTTGATTGTCCGTGACAAGGGTGCTTCATGACAGTCTGACGACCCATTCCCGGGTTGCCCAGCGCAGACGCCCCCACTGGAAAGGGCCCGGGGTCAGTCTGGGCACCTGTCAGGAGGACAGCCCAGCTGTGGCCGTGGGCAGGGGCTCACCGGGACCAGGGTCCGCTGAAGATTTGTGACACCAGCTCTGGCCGACGGGAACAACCTGCAGCTGGCAGAGGGCTCTGCAGGGCTCTCTGCCTGCCTGGCCCGGGTTAGGGGACAGAATGCTGGCTGCCGCACCCGGTGAGGACCGACTTCCGTCTCTGCCTCTCCTGGAACCCTGACTCCCTCAGACTCACCGTATGGGCCTTGTCTCATCATGAGCGACGGGCGGTCGTTTTGCTGGGACGTTGGTTCGAATGACACCCCTGGGAGACTGGGGCATGGGAGGGGGTGCCAAGCCGGGGAGCGAGCCGCCCAGATGGCCCCGTGCCCCTGTCAGCCGGATTTGGGTCTCACTGTTGGCCTGATGTTAAGGGACAGGGTCCAGGACTTAACACCCGGCCAACTTCTTCCTGTTTGGGCCCTGGGCTCACGTTGAGTATAGCAGCAGCGATGTCGTCACGTAAACAAGAGTTCCCTCACGAGGGCAGCGTCCCTGCGGCGAACGTCACAGCAGCAGGATGGCCGGCCTCGCTGCCACCCTCTCATCTCTGCCCCCGACTCTGCGAGGGTCCAGCCCCAGGGCACCGCTGAGGAAGGGGTTCAGAGACCCGTGCAACTGGAGGTATAGACTTAGGCCCAGTGGTTCCAGGACTCCCCCATTGACCAGGTCCCCACTTTTGGCACAGCTGGGGGGCTGTCAGTCCAGTGACCCCGATGTTGTCTATGACCCAGTGGCCCTCACAGCTGCTGGCAGCCACACTGGACTCCAGACACGAGACCCTCCTGGCCGTTGGGCAGCAGTGGTTGGTCTCTGTGAATGAGCACCAGGACGTCTGCTTGGCAGGAGTGACCAGGGTCCCTACCACGCGGGACACGCACCGGGGGCATGGGCAAGGCCAGTGGGTGGTGCGCGTGCGCTGTGAACTTCTCGGGCAGACCTGGAGTTTCTGTGCTGCTCGCGAGGCTGTGTGGCCAGTGACAGTGTCAGAGCTGGGGCGGCCTCAGAAAACTTGGGGCCAGACCACCAGGAGGCCCCTTCAGCAACTCCTCATGAGGCCTGAGGAACCACAGAGCTCTTCTTCTTCATCATCATCTTCTTTAAAAAAAAAAACAAAAGTTTTTATTTTTAGAGAGTGTGCAGGGAGGGAGAGAAACATCGATCGGTGGCCTCTTGAACGTGCCTCCAACTGGGGACCTGGCCCACAACCCAGACACGTGCCCTGACCGGGTATCGAACCGGCGACCCTTTGCTTTGTGGGACGACGCCCAGCCCACTGAGCCACACCAGCCAGGGGAATCACAGAGCTCTTCTTGGATGGAGAGAAAGTGTCTCCGTAGCTCCCGGCCAAGCGCCATGCTTAATTTCGGCTGGTTCCTTTTCTGCTTCCAGCTGTGGCCATTCTCCTCATCAGGTCCGTACTGCTCAGGGGACAGAGTGGCTGTCCCATCAAATGGCTGTCGAATTGCTGCGGGGTCTTTATTGCGCAAGGTTCCCACTTAGCAATGATAACATACTAAATTGACTTTCACTGCCTATAAAGATTTCTTCCCATAAGAGGTGGCTTTCTGGGATACACAGTGCAAAATACTGACTTCCGACTTTCTTTCCAAAAACTACTATTTTTCTGACGATATAAATATGTATTCAAAGGAAAATATATAAAAGATAAAATATAAATGTAACTCATAACTCTTCTCCCCAGAAATGACCACGGACCATAATGTGGTCTGTTTTCTTATGTTTTCCCTCCCTATCAGATGATGCAAATATATTTGTTAACAGAATTTTTAAAAAGACTTTGTTTATTTTTAGAGAGAAGGGAAGATTTTATTTATTTATTTTTAGAGGGAGAAAGAGGGAGAGAAAACATCGATGTGAGAGAGAAACGTCAATTGGTTGCCCTCATGTGCGCCCCCTCTGGGGACGGAACCCACAATGCAGGCATGTGCACTGACTAGGAATCGAACCGGCAACCCTTTGGTTTGCAGGACAATGCCCAACCCACTGAGCCACACCGGTAGGGTTGTTAACAGAAATTTTTAATTGTTCTTTGTCTGCCTTTATTTTTTCCTAGTATTTGTGAGCATTTTACCAGTCCATTAACTATTCATCCGAAATAGAATATTTGTATAGATCTGACATGTGGAAATATTGCTACTTTAGCTTTGTTGAGCTTTTAGGTTGCTTCGCATTCATTGGTATCATAATCAACTTTGTGTTGAATACCTGTACAGATAAAACTTTGTTTCATTCTTTTAAAAATTTTTTAATTTTTCAATTACAGTTGGTATTCGGTGTTATTCTGTATTAGTTTCAGATGTACAGTGAAGTGGTCAGACCATCATGTACTTTTCTGAATGGTTGTTTCATTTGACAACTGAAGGTACATTTCTTGACCCAGAATTCCTGGCTGTGGGAACGATGTCGTAAGAACCTTGATATGTCCCTGGCTGGTGTGGCTCAGTGGATTGAGCGCCGGCCTGCAAACCAAAGGGTCGCGGGTTCGATTCCCAGTCAGGGCACATGCCTGGGTTGCGGGCATGGTCTCCAGTTGGGGGTGCGCGAGAGGCAACCAATCGACGTATCTCTCACACATCGATGTTTCTCTCCCTTCCCCTCTCTCTAAAAATAAATACATAAAATCTTAAGAAAAGAGAAAAGAACCCTGACATGGATCGAGCACCCAGACACGCTACCACCCTCTCGTCCCTGAACCTCACCGACACTTACTGCTGACATTGTTTCCATCCCTGCCCCATCTGGGAGGCTAACAATAGACTTGCGTTTTGCTCAGTTAATTCCACTGAGGTTGAATTCTTTTCTATAAGTGCTGGAGATTTGCATTCCTTATTTCGTATACTTTCTATTCCTATCCTTCGTCTGTGTCTTCCTGTTGAGGGATTTGAACATTTCCTATTTTTGGAAACTCTCTTTACATTCAAAGGAATCAGTCCTGATACATATGCTGGGACTATGTCTTTAGTTTATTTTTGGAGTTTAAATTTGGCCAAGGGCCTTCAGGTATTGTATAATCGAAATTACGCATCTTCAAGAGCTTCTTTTCTATCTCCCAAATAGGTAAACTTCACCTTGATTCCTTTCTAGATTTTTTTCTGGTTTTCACTTAAAAATTGTAAATTAAGCTTCTTTCAAGATCATTGTAGACCCACTTAAGAAATAATACAGATAAAGCTCACGTATCCTTTACCCAGATACTTCCAATAGTAAGTTCTAGAAAAACCTGTGGCTCCATATCACCACCAGGATAAGGCATTGGTGACCCAGGCTCACTGGGGTCCCTCCTGCCACCTGTTTATGCCTCACCACCTCCCTCCCACTCCACTTCCTCCTGAACCCCTCAGCCACCAACCCTTGTCCGTCTAAAATTCCATGGTTAGAAAAGTGTCATGCAGACGGAATCATGCAATAGGTGATCTTTTGGGATTGGCTTCCTGCACTCGCCGGTGCTGCCCAGTGATCCATCAAGTTGTTTTGAGTGCCAGTATTTTGTTCCTTTCTCCTGCATCCCGTGGTGTGTCCCACAGACCGCACCATGCGTCACGTGGACGCACCATGCCCGTTCCAGGGATTCACCCTGTGACGGACGGCGGGGTTGGTTGCTGTTCGGGGCTGTTGTGATATTGTGAATAGAGTTGCTGTGAAATCTGTGGCCAGGTTTTGAACGTAGGTTTCAATTCTCCTAGGAGGGAAATTACTGAGTCATATGGTAGTGTGAGGTTAGCTTTTACATTTTTTCATCCTTACCCAAGGATATGTTTATTGATTTGAGAGAGAGAGAGAGAGAGAGAAACATGGATCAGTTGCCGCCTGCACTTGTCCTGACCAAGGATCAGACCCGCAACCCAGGCACACGCCCTGACTGGGAATTGAACCTGCCAACTTCTGGTGCACAGGACGACGTTCCAACCGATTGAGCCACCCGGCCAGGGCTGTATAGTTAGTTTTTAAAGAACCGCCAAATCAAATCATTTTCCAGGGTGACGGTGCCATTTATAACCCCCACAAGCAGTGTGTGAGAGATCTGATCTCCGCGCCTCTTTCCATCACGCACGGTGGTCACGAGGTTTGTTTTCGGCCATTTTTGAGCTGCAGAGTGGAATCCCATTGCAGTTTCAGTTGGAATTTTCCAAACGGCTGATGATGTCAAGTGCCTTCTCTTACCGTGCCTGCCACTGTATGTCCTTTTCAGGGAGGTGACGCTCCATACTTTTTACGTATCTCTTACTGTCGGGGCTCGTTTTGTGAATCAAAATAATATTTCTTTTTCTTTTATTATGTAAGTTTAGCCCATTGACATTTATCAATATGATATACACATGCGGTATGAGTTAATCATATTGCTACATAGATTATATTTACTTGCTGTTTCTCTCTGTTATGTTTTTGCTTTTTTATTTTCTAAATTTCCCTTTGTAATTGGAAAGGTTATATTTTTGTTCTAGTGACTACTGTTTCTTCTTATACTTCTCAAATGACTCTTGTCCTCTGTTTTTTTATTTAATCCTGAATATCGGGTTTGTCTCTCTCTCTTTAAACCCTCACCAGAGGATATATTTATTAATTTTAGAAAGAGAGGAAGGGAGAGAGAGAGAGAGAGAGAGAGAAAGAGAAACATCGATCGGTTACCCCCCATAGTGCCCTGACTGGGAATCGAACCCACAACCTTTCAGTGTACTGTATGATGCTCCAACCAACTGAGTCACCCGGCCGGGGCTTTAACCGTTTTTAAGTGTACTGTTCAGTGACATGAAGTACATTCACACTGTTGGGCACCCATCACCACCGTCATCTTTAGAAGCCTTTTCATCCTCTCGAATGGCAACT
>PVJD01007543.1:0-83088 GCA_004026545.1 Mormoops blainvillei
TTCCTCAGCAGAAGACACAAGTTAACAACCCCTGGAATCAAGAACTACACAGAAAAATGTACAAATGTAAAAACCAGAACTTCTTACTCCTAATTCCACTTCCCAGAGGTAAGCACTGTTAGCAACTTCTTGTATATACCTCCAGAATTTTCTCTGCCTATGTATGTGTTTTCCCTACACACAAGAAATTTTACCACATATACTATATTTCACTTACAAATCTCCTTTACAGAGTAGATATATGTAGTATTTTTAAAGGCTATACCATAATGTATTTAATCTTCTATAATAAATGAGCATTTAGGCAGTTTCCAGTTGTTTGCTATTACATGCAATGCTGTAAAGAACATTTTCATCATTAAGTTTTGTACATATAACTAACAATTTCTTCAAGATAAATTCCTGGCCTTCGCCAGGTAGTTCAGTTGGTTAGAGCATTGTCCCAATACACCAAGGTTGTGGGTTTGATCCCCAGTCAGGGCACATACAAGAATGCATACATAAATGGAACAGCAAATTGATCTCTCTCTTGCTCTCTCTCTCTCTCACCCCCTTCTTTTCTCTCTCTGAAATCAATAAATAGAAATCATTTTAACAAAAAGATAAATTCCTGGAAAGGCAATTGCTAGGTTGAAGTGTATGGGCATGTTTAATTTTGATAAATGTTGCCAAATCACCTATCAGTTGCACACACTAGCAATGTATAAGTTACTATTATGTATCTCTTCCTAATAATTTTTGGGTTTTGTATTTTCCCCAATCAAAAAAAAAAAAACAACCACCCATATTTTATGTTCTTTTTAATACTTAATCAATCACCCATCTGAAAAATAATTCTGGATATAAGGAGATACAGATCCAGCTTTATTATATTTATTAATGACTATACACTTGACCAGTATTAAATAATTCATCACATGCACGTGCGTGCGCACACATACACACACACACACACACAATTGTTTGCTAAATTGCTTTTATCAGATACTAAATTCTAAATTTTGATTTAGGTTTGTTTTAGTTTATTCCTTTGAGTAATCTACTCCGTCTCTGTATTTGTTTCCCATTGCTGCTGTAACAAATTACCACAACTACAGTGGCTTAAAACAACACAAATTTATTTTATTACAGTTCTGGACATGAGACGTCCGAAATAGGTCTACAGGCTATGTTCCTTCTGGAGGCCGTAGGAGAGAATCTCTTTCCTTCTCTCTTCCAGCCTCTAGAGGCCACCCGCATTATCTGGTTCATGGCCCCTCCTCCGTTTTCAAGCCCAGCAGCCCAGTGAGTTCAAATCTCTATGGACATTTGTGATTACATGGGACCCACCCACAGAATCCACTATAATCTTCCCATTTCAAGATCCTTAAATCACAACTTCAAAATCTGTTTTGCCAGGCAAGCTAACATAGTCACATAATCATCCTGTGGATAAGGGTGTATACGTTTTTGAAGGTCATTATACTAAGCTTTTTAGCTACTAGAATTTCTAATAAGTTTTACTATCTGAAAGAGTTAATTTCTTCTCATAACTTCTTTTTCCAGGACAAGTGAGTTTTTAGTTATATAAACTTCAAATGTGAGCCTATAATTTTGAATGAAATGTTAAATTACATCGACAGCGTATATGGTATACCTAGTATAGGATCGATACGTTATCTGAAAAATTATCTGCAGATATATGTGACTATAATTTGTATATATAAGCACATTTGTAGGACACAGATTATCCAAGCCACTTAACCTGTATCTAAGTCTTAATTTTAAATATTAGTACAAATTAGTCATTATAATTTTCATCCATTGAAAAAAAAAAACATGTCCTGCTCACTTATTATTTGCTAGACACCAGGAATACAGGTAACTACTGGCCCTTGACCTCAAGACAAGTATTTTTCATTCTTAGGTTGTGATTTTTTAGTGGGTTGTGAGAATCATAACTAGTATTTTGTAAAAAAAGAAATGAACTAGCCCTGGATGGTGTGGCTCAGAGGATTGGGCACTGACCTGTGAACCAAAAGCTTGCCAGTTCAGTTCTCCAGGCACATGCCTAGTCTGCAGGCCAGGTCCCCTGTCGGGGCCATGTGAGAGGTAACCAATTGATGTTTCTCTCTCTCATTCTCCCTCCCTTCCCCTCTCTCTGAAAATAAATAAATAAAATCTTAAAAAAAGAAATGAACTAGACTGGAAAATATCAGAGTACATCACACAAAGTGAAGATAAAGATGGTACTGGGAACCTAACTTTAGATATATGTTTGTGGATATATGGGTTGTGATGTAAATGCCCCTTACATTGGGTGTGATAGCCAAAGAATCTTTGAGAACCTCTGGTCTGAGGGAGAATTAATAAGTAAATAAAAAATACAAATTAGTATGAGAAGTGTTTTCACAGATTAAACTAAATTCCGTGAAGGCAGGAACCATGGTTGCTTCACTCACATTATCTCATCACAGTCTAACCTAATGTCTAGCCCTCAATTATTCTCGAATAAACGAATTAATGAGGCAGACCTAGGGTGTGAGGGACAGCACTAGAAGGACATGAGATGACTAAAACATTTTGTGCCTTAGGTTTTGGATGGCTTCACTGGAAGTCATGGACTTCAGGGGCAAGGTTTGGGGAGAAAAAGGATCTGATACAGAATTGGAGGCTGAGTGGAGCTAGGAGAGGGATGCCTGAGGGGCCTTGAGTGACATCTAGTGGCTCCTTTGCCCAAATAGGAAGCACAACCTGAAGAACCTCCCATTAGGTGGAGTATTATTGGATGTGTGTTTGCTTAAATAAATAAATAAATAAATAAAGGGGGAGGTTCACTCCAGCATAGTGTATAAATGTTCCTTTATTTGAAGATGCATGATGTGGGCTTATTGGTTGGTGCTCTTTTTATGTGTTAGCTTTGTCCATAGGAGCTTTAACATCTCATTAGAATGTTTTCATTAATCTTTGTGTCTTTGTAGCCTGCGCACAGCACCTAGTGCAGCATTGTTGTGTACTTCAGGTGTGTAATAACACCTGCTGTTGGCTGGTTGACATGTCTTAATCATTCATTCAATCTGTGGTCATTGATTGATTACCTCCCACATTAAGGATTCTTCCTCCTTGGCCACACTTAGAAACACCAGCGGAGGATTTAATGCATACCGAAGACTTTGCCCCACCCTGATCCCAACTCCATTCTCACTTAATTGGTCAAAGTGGAGCCCAGGCTTCTCTCTACAGATATGGATATAGATAAAGACATGTTTTTATCTCCCAAGGTGATTCTTCCTTGCAGCAGGGTTGAGACCCATAGCTCCCATTTGGAGAGGCACCAAACAAAATACAGCATCGATGTCAAACAGGTCTCCCTGCCCTTTAGATCAATGCTTCTTAAACTGCCTAGAGTGAAGGACCAGTCAGTCATGCACCAATATTTTTGTTAAATATAAATAAAAATAAATTACTAGAAAACTAAATAAGACACATATAATAAAACACAAGCCCCATTTTTAATTAGATTAAACAAATTAATTACTCTCTTAAATTTCTCTAAAACACTTTAACCGCTTAATCTAAATTTCTGCATTTATTTTCTTGTGGGCTGATGACAAACCATCTTCAGGGAGGCACTCTGAGTCACACTGCTTTAGGCGGCCTTCTAGTTGGAGATGGGGGCAAAAAGACAGAGGGTGTAACAGCAGTAACCGCACACAGATTGTCCTTGTTACCTCCGAGGAAGGGGCCTGCTGACCCTTCCCACATAGCCCTGCAGGCAGCAGAGCTCTATGCGGTAGCCCCCAAATTTTGATCTTATCGGAACACTCTGCTATCAAGCACGTGGCACTGTGCATGTGCTAAGTTTTTTTTAACAAACTGGTTCTAAAGCAAAAGTCACTCTCTTTTTAAAGCAAATATGCCTTCCCAGAGGTCAGATACTGATGTTTGCATTAAGGATACCCTCATTCCAGTATGAAGGTCTACAGGCATGAGAAGATTATTTAGGAAACAGAGAGTGACAATCTCTTCATGTCCTACAATAGAGCACCCCTCTCCAGTGATGGCAGTAATCATGCCCACTTGAGGCATCTCTCTCTCTACTGAGCACATGACAGAGCTTAATAAACACTAACGGTCTATTATACTTTTGGATGTACCCTCTAACACCTAAGCAAGCAGGTTCAATGTACCAGATTAAGTTAACCACTTTTTCTGGTTTTTAAACCACTTCTGAGGATATTCCAGGTCACCTTGATTAGACTTGAATGATTTTCTGGTTTTCATCAGCAATGTATTTGTCAGCTGTTCCCAGCACAGCTTTCGTCCGACGATGACTCATCCATCAAAAGCTAATTATTCCTCTTCACCTTTTTATATACAGTCTTTTCCTTCTGCCTATAATGATGCCCTGGCTTTCCTTTCTTTGCCAAACTCCTACTCACCTTTTGGATTTCAAGCTCTCAGGTGGCTCCTCCGAGAAGCCCTCCTTGATCTTCCTCTCATAGAGGGCTCAGCTCTGTTCCCCCAACGAAGTACATAGTCCACAATGCAACAATGAGCCAGTTTTTCTCTTCTTCCCAAATGACTTTTAAGCTTCTTAGAATAGTGATCCTAGTTTTTATTTACTCTTGGGTTCCCAGAAGCTATACATAGTAGGGACTAAAAAAAAAAAAATTGGTGAAATAAAATGATTTTTCCTTATTTCAAGTAGCTCTGTGGTGGTAGTTGCGAGGCAGGTTGTTTTTAGAAAGTCAAGCTGGAGAGTTTGAACATTAACTGGTTGATGATGAAAGTGTGTAAGAAGAGGAATATGATAGTGATATCTGTGACTTAGGAAAAATTATTTTCATGCTATTGAGGAAGAAGAGATTAGATCTGGTCAGAGACTGAACATGAATAACCAATTAAAACAGTGACAATATTTATCCATGACAAGTACCTCAGAATCATCTGAGATGCTATAGCAGTACTGGCTCTCTCCCTCCCGTCCCTCCTCTCAATTCTGATATGTCACCCACATATCAATGTGATAATCAATCAGTGGGACAATTCTGATATGTGCCAGGCCCTAACCTTGGTTAATAATCACTGCCATGCACTTGGTGCAGAGGGGAGTCTGCCCTATGCCTGAGGTACAAGGAAAGAAAATTCAAGTCTGTTGTAGTAGTCTAGATGTGAAGTGCTGGAAACTCAAGGTATGATTGTTACATATTTAGCCAGTTTAGTATATGTGCTGCCGAAGTGAACACTACATATTTAACCAGTTTAAATAATGATTCCAATTTTATAACAGAGTTTTTGCTGGTAGCAAAGCAAAACTTCTAATATACGATAACAAATGACTATCTTAAAACCTAATTACCTAAGTTCCTGTTTATTTCTAGTAAAGGCAGCTAGCCCTCAACTGTGTATTACATTTATTGTATACAGTGATGTTTTACTGAATGTGTGATAAATAATGCAGTATGCTACTAGTGGTCTAGTAGTTTTCCTTGGAAAAATGATCTATACTGTTTTTGTAGGCATTCAGCAAGTTATACATCTTTTTCTTCTATCTCACCATCCAGTAATATATTAAACCAAAAATTAATGCCATGCTTCATTCTCTTAAAATTGGATTTTCTCAGAAATGAGGGGAAAAAAAAACCTTCCTACCATGAGTGAACCAAAGAATATTTCTTTGGCCAAAATCAGTTAGTTATAAAGTCTTGTAATTGCCAATCTAGGTTTTTTATTTCTAGTTTCATTTCTAACTTCTTTAGACTCTTCTAATACCAAAGTTGGTATTGGAACACTCTCCTTTCTAGGCATCAGGTTCGAGAGAGAACAAAAATGCAGGGCAAGCCTTAAACCTGAGGCTTAAATTTTTGTGTGTATCATCCCTTCTTTTTAATGGCAGCCTGACTAAAGGACCAGTTGAAACAGGTCTATGTATCGTCCTTAAATACAGACTCAAGTATCCCCTGGTGTGCAAAAAAGATACTACAGTGTATAGAAAATCATATGTAAAGGGAATTTTCAATTAGAAGAACTTGAAAGCTCTGATGGGCTATTAAGATTTAATCCAGTAGGAATTTATAGGCTGTTAAAATCAATTTTAGAATTAAGTGAAGCAATTTGGCAATGGGAAAAAAACCCCAGAATATTTGACAAATCAATCTCAGAGACTATCACTTCCCTTTATTGGGCCTCTGGAACAGCATCAGTGCTATCAACCTGTATCTGATGTGGAAAGTAGGGTGTAAAGCAAAATTTGCATCCATTTTCTATTTACAATCATTCATTTCTTGAGAATGGAGAAGAACTTATTCTAAAACCCAAGTTGGGGGAGGGAAGAGAACACTAGAGGTAGAGAAGGGGTAGAACAAGTGCACTCACAGGTTAGAAATAACCTACAGAACCAAGAGTTGCCACGTTTCTAGCAGAGGCAGATTATGGATGTTAAAAATCTCAGCAGTATTGCCTACTTGGGGAAGCTGACACATATCCTTGGACGAATGAGCACAAAGGTGCTGGGTTGAGTTCCCAAAGATCCCTCACCCTCATTCCAGGACTTTATAAGAATCATGGTGGAAATACCTTGATACCAAATGACATTAATAATAGGGGAAACTGGAGGGGGTGTGGTGGAGGGAAGATAGAGTATACAGGAATTCTCTGTACTTTCTGCTCAATTTTTCTGTAAACCCGAAACTACTTTAGAAACACACACATACACAGAAAAAAGACTAAAGGGAAATATGACAAAATGTTAGCTAGACTGTGTAATCCTATAAAATGGTTAAATGAATACTCAGATTATAGACTCAGATTGACTGGGGTCAAATTCTGTCTCCTTTACTTATGGCTTAGGCAAGTTACTTTGGCTTTCTGTGTTTCATTTCCCTCATCCATTAAAATGAGGATTATACCATCATTTACCTCCTAAGGTTTATTGTGAGCATTATGTTAGTTAACACACATATTGTCCTTAAAACAGTGTTTAGAACATAATATTATCATCTCTGGAGGGGTAGAATTGTGATTCTAATTTACTTCTGTATGTTTTCTAATATTTCTCTAATAAATATATATTATTTTGATACTTACGGAAAGTTCTGTATACATGTATAGGTTTTGTATGTATGTGGAAAAATATATGTGTTTCTAGGCTTGCTGAAGATCCTTTGTCATGCTAATGAATCAGTGCCTTGTCCCCCTTAACAGGTAGCTGAGTCTGACATGGTGCTCAGCATAATCACTGGGAAATCAAAGAAAAACATACTCAAAACAACTGAAAAGGGACCAACTAGCTTCCTGAAAATCTAACATAGACCAAAGAGCCTAATATTTTAATCTAAGATGTTCATTTCCTTACAACTATAAACCTCCAAAGATTAATAACAACTCAGCTTGGATAACTTATAATAGTCATTAACAATTGGCCACTAAAAAAATACGTGATCTGTATGACACTTTAGAGGCTCACAAGGAGGAATGGCTCAGACCTGTGGCTCAGCTTCAGTCCCCTTTTCTGCCCAGCAGAGGGGCTCCTAAAAGACCTAAGAGGTAGAGGCAGAGAAGTAGCAAAATAAAGAAAAGAATCCAAGAGAGATGAAGATGGTCCCTGTCTGAGCTGTCTTGGCCTCATGTGTTTACCCCTTTAGTAGCAGTTATTACACCACATTGCAATTGTCAGCCAACTTGTCACTTCCCATCCCCTAGATTGGCAGCTACTTGTTGATGAACAGTATATAGTTTATGCAACTGTTGATAGCCAAGCATGCTCAGTACAGAGTTGTAGGCTGTGGGAAGGTGTCTCCATGCGAGCTGTTTGTTTGCTTGTTTTAATTTGGGGATAATGCATATGATTGTTGTGTGGTGGGGGAGAGGAAGGAAAGAGTAGATTGCTGTGGCTTTAAAAGTGTTTGAAACCACTGATGTAGATGTTGTCTTAGGATTCTTCTAGACTTAACTCTCAGAATCTACAAGAGAGACTAGAAAGAATTTAATGGGACAGGCACGTGATAGTGCCTAGTACGGTGCCTGGTATACAGCAGGCCCTCAGTAGGCTGAATCCGAACTTGAAAAGGAAACGGAAAAGGGATGCATTTGACAGGAAACCCCAAATATAGTGGTTTATACAAGGAGGGGTTCATTTCCCTCTCTTGTGAAATACTGTGGAGTGGCTGGCAGTCCTGGGATGACATGGTGGCCCTGCTCCGTGAAGTCCTCAGGGACACAGGCTTTTTCCAGCTCCTTGCTATGCCATCCCTGGGGTGCGCCTCTAATTTTCAAGATCAAAATTGGTGACTAGAGCTCCAGCACATCTACAGTTCAGGCACATCCACAGTTCAGGCAGACACTGGTGAAAGACACAAAGTGGGCAAAGCCAGGTGCCCACAATTTGAAGGAAGGTTTCCTGAAGCCGACACACATCACTTCATCATTGGCTGGTGCTTACTCTGATGGTAACACTGAGATGCAAGGGAGCCTAGAAAGTGGGGCTCCATTCTGCAGCTGTCATATTCCCAGCTAAAATGTGGGCTTCTTCACTTATAACACCGAGGGAGAAGGTGAGACTATACACTGGGAGATAAGCAGCACCTGCCACAGTGGAGGATGGATTGCCTGTAATCCAAGCCTCAGGGCCACTTTCTATCCAGCACTGCTCTTTCTCACTCTCAGATATAATATTTACACTGGGTTATAATTGACCAAAAATTTTCACACTCATGAACCATTTTTAGTTTATTGCATTCTGATTATACCAGTATTTAAAAACTATATGCTTCTTGTTAAAATATTCTATGACATATAAAGCAAATATCTCTATTGATAACCATCTCTCAAGAGTTAACGACTGTCATCAGTTTGGTGTTCTGCCAAGTCTATCAGGATGCCTTGAAGAACTGCTGCTGGCTGTGGGAAGTTCCCAGCAATCCCTATTAAAAGGTCTCTACACTTTGTGCTTAGCGTTCCATGACAGTTACTTAAACTGTCAGACAACATTCTCCCCATGCCTACTTCTTGCTATGTTCTCCCACCACTCCAGGTCTTCACTGAATCTTTACCTACCTGGCCCAGTGGTTCAGAGCTCTGGAATCAGTTGCTCTGGGTAAAGCAAGTTTTCACCTTGGTTTTCATTTTTTCCTTCTTGGATCAGATCTTTGACCAGGTAACTGTCAGGATAGCACATTTCCCATTGTCCTGTCTTAACCTGTGCTGAGCCTCCTTTCTGAGCACTGCCCTACCACCTGGACAAACTGGTTTGTCCTTCCCAGCATTGACCACGTCTGCATCACAGCAGCAATGGTGATTGAGTGCTTCCACATGCCAGGCACTGCTCTCTGCCTTTCTGAACTGCACAGTTTATAAATATGGCTTTACTAATATTGCCAGGCTCTGGGAAATACTGCTTCTGTGGAGGGAAGCTGAGCTTTGGAGCATGGCATACTTATTTGTTGTATGTTCTTAGGCAAATTACTCAACCTTTAAAAGGATTGTTGATACACACAGAGTTGTGGTAAACATTAAAGGAGGTAAGCACTTAGCCCCGCACCTGGCACATTGTGTTATCAATTAATGGTAATACTCTCTTAGATGAAAAGTAATTCAGTCCCGCCTGATGGGTGATTAGGCTATTTTAAGGTCCCATGATTGCAAGTGACTGGAGTGGGGAGGAGTTGCACTTTTGTACCTCCAGGTGCTCTCCCTTCGACTGCCAGTTTTACTTCTACAATTGGGTCTTTAAACTTTTTCTTTTCTTTTTTGTTTTTTTTAGTACTTTTAAGATTTTTGATTTACTTGTGGCAGTAAGTTGGGAATTTTTTTCATGGCTGTGCCTTGTTCCTTTCTTGGGCTTGTAACACTTGGAATTATTGTATGTGTCAGAATCTTTCCATATGTGCATGTTTTATATGTTTAGGTAATAAGAAAGGGAAGAAAGGATTTTACAGAATCACAGATCTAGTCTTAATGGGAAAAGGGTAGGAGAAACAGCAACCAAGAGGACAGAAGTGGAACCGTATCTCCATCTAATTTATAGGTAAGAGGGAGCATGTATCATTAGAGTGTGATAACTATAAGGCATGTCTTTTTTTTTTTTTACAAGCATATCAAAATTTACACATTTAAATTAGTACAGTCCTCCAACTTAGTGATTTTGGGAAGCTATATGGTTTTCCAACAGCTTGACTATTTTCAAATACCATCAACTTCCATCTCATTTCATCTCCACCATCCTCGTTCCTGCCTGGGAAGGTGCTGCTTCTTGTAAGTACTCTGCCCACCCCAACCCTTATTCCAAACCCTGGTTGAAACAGGAAGTAAACTAGGATCTCTAACACCACCAGCAGGATTGAGCATTTGGCTTAGTTGAGTGCCTTCTCTATGCCAGGAACCATGCCAGAATCTGGGTTTGCAAGATGAATACAACAGACCACCTGCCACAAAAGATTTTGTAGACTCATGGGGAAAAGGTTGTTTTAAAAACCTGTACACTTACTCTCCTTCTTTGTAAGGGATAAAATCCAAGCGTTCATGGAGCTGAGACCTGTTTGTATTGACAGAAGACACACGCTCCAGTTCCTGACACACCTTTAAAGTTGTCCTGGAGCATCTCTGATTGTTGAAAGTTTGGCTGAAATCCAACCCGAGAGAATCTGGGTAAATACTGTGAATGTGGAGCACTTTACTCCAACTAAAAGTCAAGTTTACGCAAATGGACAGCCACAAGTGCCTCTCTTTTTAAAGCTCCTGCAAAATGGAAGCAATGTGTAATGGCAATTTTTGAAAGAGCAATTTTTAAAAGAGCAAAAATGCCAAAGTGTCTTTGAAACAATCTCCAGCCTCCTTTATTTACAGAATAATAGATTTAACTTTGGTATAAATTATTTTGGCATCAATGACATTAAGCTAATTATACCAGATCAATTCAGTGGATAAAAAGAACTTTCAGATTATTGAGAATTTATTGGTGGTGGTGTGTGTGTGTGTACATCCTATTGGCTTTATACTAACATTCTAGAAATTAGTCCTTAGCTTTTTGTCCCCCAAAATAATTTGTATAACATTTATTGGGAACTCTGGTGCATATAGCTAAAGCAAATGGATTAATTTAAATGGCCACCAACCGTGAAGAAGAGATAGGGTTACACAGTTGTTCAGAATACATTGTTTAGCCCTGACCACCATAGCTCAGTTGGTTGGGCATCGTCCTGCAGGGCGAGGGGTCACTGGTCCATTTCTGGTCAGGGCACATGCCTGGGCTGTTTGCTGGTCTCCGGTTGGGGTGCATGCTGGAGGCAACTGATCGATGATTCTCTCTCACACATTGATGTTTCTTTCCCTTTCTGTCTCCCTCCATGCCCCGCTCTCTAAAAGTAAATAAATAAAATCTTAAAAAATGAAAAAAAAGAGTACATTTTCTGAGACTTCTCTGCCAGGATTCAAATCCCCTCTCTGACACTCATCATTTGTTTCATATTGGGCAAGCTACAGCACTTATCATGGACTGAATTATGCTCTCCCCCAAATTCATATGTTGAAGTCCCATTCTGCAGTTTACTACCTCAGAATGTGACTATTTGGAGATGGGGTCTTTAAGGAAATGAGATCATTCGAGTGGATCCAAATAAAGTATGACTGGTTTCTTTATAATGAGAAATTTAGACACAGACACAAACAGCAAGAAGGTGGTCGTCTGCAAGCTAAGAGAAAGACCTTAGGACAAAACAAACTGCCAACACTTTGATTTTGGACTTATAGCCTCCAGAACTGTGAGAAGATAAATTTGTGTTGGTTAAACCACCCCATCTGTGGTACTTTGTTACCCTGGAAAACTACAGTCATACCTCAGTACTCGTCGGCTTCAGAACTTGTCAGACCCGGTACTAGTTGCATTTTGATGAGAAAAAATGTTTCAGCACTTGGCTCTTGCTCACCACTCGCCACACTTGCTTGAACTTGTATGAGTCATGGCACCACCCCACAAGAGAAAATGCTTCATCAGTCGTCACTTGTTCGCTACTCATTGGAACGAATTAACGAATACCGAGGTACCACTGTAATACACTGCTCAAACTCTCCGTGCTTGTTTCCCCATCCATAAAAAGGGAATAGCACTTACCTCAAAGGATTGTTATGAAGATTGAGGAAACTAGCAAATATAAAGCACCTGGAGCTGTCCTGGCCTGGAGTAAGACTGCTCCATAGTGGTAGCTGTTATCATTTATCAGACACTTACCATGTGCCATGCCTATTATATATGCCATCAGATTTTTCACTTCCTAACTCCCCTCTGAGCAAGTATTAATATCTCCATTTTGCAGATAAGGAAGCTTGAATTTAGAGGTTTCAGCAAGCCTAATCACATTTAATATTGATCTCCCACAATGGAGCTGTAAAAATCAAAAAGTGATATACATAAATGCATCCCAAGGTATTAAAGGTAAAAGAGTGTGATGTCAGCAGCCAGCATGGAGAGAGAGAAAGGACAGGAATAGCGTGGACTGCTGGCTGCCTTTGCATTTATATTCCATGAACTCTGCATTGGTAGCAGAGAAGGGCCATAGAAACAGACGTGATTATCTGCATATTTTATAAAGACCATTATCATGATAGTGGAGTATAGCTTGGGGGAAGCATAAGGTTAGGGAAACCAGTTCAGACCCTTATCATAACCCAGAGGGTTATAGTAAATATTTCAGCCAGGGTGGAAATTGTGGATATAAAAGAGAACAGAGATACTTGAGATACTAAGTAGGTAGAAGCAAGATGACTCAATCATTTATTATATGGTTCAGGTGGTTTACAGCTTGGCCATGTGGCTAGATGGGTAGTAATACCTGTCACCAAGATCAGGAGCACAGATCAGGGAATAGGTTTGAAAGGGATGATGATGAGTGCAGTTTAGAGGAAATTGAAGTTGAGATTCTAGGTAGAACCATCCAGAACTCAAACACAGAGGGCTGCAGCTCAGGTCTCCAGCATGCCCTGGAGTTAGAGATTTGAGATGACAGTACAGACGATAAGGACAATACCTGGAGAAGGAAGAGAAGTAAAGGAAAGCATCCTGGGGAATGAGGTCCAACATTTGGGAATAAGCCCCTGTAGTGGGCCAGCAAGGGTAAAGAGAGAGTAGGGTCACAGGCCCCAAAGGAGGAGAGCTTGCCAAGACTGCTGCAGGCTGATGGTACCACGTGCCACAGCTGAGGGAGCTGAGGGTGGAAGAGTGTGCCAGGGATTGAGAGTTTAATATTCATTCATGACCTTTATCAGACAGTTTCAAGGAAGAGCGGATGCTAGTGAATTGAAAGGGGTGGAGAAGCAGAGACAGTGGAGACAGGTCACAAGGAACTTAGCTGATTAAGGAAAATGAGAGAAATAGACAGGATCAAGGGTAAGCTTTGGTAAGAACATAGTATTAATGATACTATCTCATGGGATTCAAGTCCCCATGAGAGATTTAATAGTCTCTTTTAAAAAGCCATAGTTAATAAATGCTAACCCAGGGTAACCATTTGGTAAATGGATAACCTATGCTTCACTAGCTCCCCTATGATTTTGAACCGCCTTAAAGAGTTGTGATAGCTCCGTTGATTGCCTACTCAACAGCTGTTGTCTGCCTTTTCTTGCTAATAGAACCCAATTTTATGGTGTGGCAATTTTCCTAGCCCATAGTGTAAGTTGTGATTGTTCTGAGACAATTGATGCAGTGCTGTTTCCCTTTGCCAGTAACTGGTCTGGGGTGTGTGTATGACCCAGTCCTCGCCAATGGGAAACTTGCTGCAGGATTCTAGAAAAGGTTTTCTCCTTGTCTCCCAACCCCAAAAGGAAAGAAAAGTGGGGAAATCAGAACTTTTTCACCCTTTACCTTCTGTTCTGTTTAGGACACACATAATTGTAAGGAAGTTCCACAAAGTTCTGATTTTTCCAGCAGTGATTCCTTTGATGCAATCTTAGAAGATCAAAATTGTAAATTATTTTAAAAAGGAAATACTTATTTATTTATTTTAAAATGAAGTTTTTAGATGTTCCTGCTTTGCACTTATTCTAAGCAGCCTTTTAATTAGCTTACTAGACAACCCAACACTGACCTTTAGCAAATTGACTTGTATGAGCCTCAGTTTCCTCACTGGTATCTTGCAGGTGAGAATGGCTACTAAAGATGCCTGTGGTGAGAACTAAGATAGCATGTGTAAAGGGCCTAGCATAAAAATGATGTGCCTGGCCCCTAATTTCATGTGGGCTATTTGCACATGCCCTCACCCTCTATTCTTACACCCTCCCAGGAGAGACTAGGAATGGCCAGGGCCATGGGCAAATTACTGATAGCCAATCCCCTCTCCAGGGTTTCCTGAGAGAGCTGGCTGCCACCCTTCACAGATGCAGGTCACCCGTTGGCTGCCAGCTCCATGAGAGTTTTCTTCCATGTCAAACACAGCCTGCTGACTTCCTCCTGCCTGACTGACCACTTTCCCCAGACTGTCCTGGACTTTAGCTTGTTGAGTCACCCATACAGAGTGACCAGGCCTGCAGCAGTCTGATTTCCCCAGCCCTTGCCAGCCCGTTCCTAGCTTACGGCCCTGACCACTACCCAGGCAGCCACATTTTCCTGGGACTCAGTCTGGGCCTGAATTACAGGAGGTGCCAGGGAGCCACCCCACTTTCTGACCAATAAGCCACAAAATAAACTCTGTGGCCACAAGATAACATCGACTGAACCCATACCCTGAGTTACTTTTATATTCCCTGGCAGCAAGACAACAGGGTGTCTCCGTCCATCTGTCTCTCAGTTCATCCTCAGCTTAGAAAGACAGTGCTGAGTAATGAGGAGAATGTATACTTTGAATGAAGACAAAAAGGCAAATCCCAGCTTCAGCACTTAATAGCAATTTTAGTTTGACCAAGCTCTTCAACTTTTAAAATCATAACAATGGTAATAATGGTACCTAATATTTATCGATTATTTCTCTGCTAAACACTTCACAATATATTATCTCAATTCTCTCAGTTACCTTATTATGTTGGGGAGATTTTGTTATTCCTCCGTTTTACAGATGAGGAGCCTGAGACAGACTGAGTTAAGTAACTTGCCCAAAGTCAGCAGTGGGTAGAAAAGCTAGATCAGCTTGATTCTGGAGTCCACACTCTTTGGGACTCAACTTCCTTATCTGTGCAATATGCACAATAATAATGGCCTCATAAAACCAATCAAGAATAAGAGACATAACTTCTATGTGGTCCCTAACAGATGCCTAGAGGTGCTAGTTCCCTCCTGCTGTGCTCCCTTCTAAAGGAATCAACATAGACCATTAAGACAGTGTGCTCTCAGTAAAGATTTGTCCCCAAGGCAGACATTCTCTGAGAGAAACTAATTTTCAGGAGTTGCTGTTAGTATTTTTTGGGATCCTTCATCAGTGCTTTTGAAGGAGTTCTTGCAGATGTTAATCCCTTTTCCATACAGCACATTGGACATGCAGAAACACCATAGGCTGTTTTTCCATTTTAGCACTTCTGACATCAAATGTGTGGGGTTTTTTGTCTTCAACACCAACTATTCTCTATCCCTCCAGACACCAACTGGGTGTCCTACTGTGTAACTCAGTCCTGACACTAACTACCCTAAGGTTAAGGGCTCAGTCCCACAAAACTCCCCCCACCACCGACTTCAGACACCAGTTGCAAGTCACCAGCCTCCTATACTTCTGACTGACTGGCTATGAGGAGTAGGGGGTTCCCACGACTCCATATCCTTGGGTTTAATAATTTGGTGGAATGGCTCACAGAACTCAGGAAAACAGTTTACTTACTGTTACTGGTTTATTGTAAAGGCTACAATTCAGGAATGGCCGAATGAAAGAGATACATAGGACAAGGTACAGCGTGGGACATGGAGCTTCCATGCTCTCTTTGGGACCTCCAGCTTCTCAGCACCTCAATGTGTTCACCAGTCCAGGAACTCTCCAAACTTTGTGTTGCAGGGGTTTTTAATGAAGGCTTCATTATGCAGGCCTTATTGACCAAATCATTGACCATCTCCAACCCTTCTCTCCTTCCTCAGAGGTCATGGGGTGGGGCTGAAAGTTCCAACTTTCTGATCACATGGTTGGTCTTTCAGGCCCCCATTCTGAAGCTATGTAGGAGCTCAGCAGTCAAGAGTCATCGAAGTAATACACCAAAAGCACCTTCATCATTTGGGAGATGTCCAGGATTTCAGAAGCTCTTGTGCCAGGAGCTGCGGACAAAGACCAAATACATATTTATTATATCTCAACATCACACACCAACACCACTGTTGAGAATGATGTCTGCCAGAAACACACTTACTGTGAGAGACAACCAATACGCTTGGGGGCGGGACACAGGCTGTTTAGCCAGGGCTATGGGGAATTTAGGTACCAACCTCGTGTGAAGTTCCTCATAGTCGACTCAAGTCAAGTCTATAATTTAGAACCACACATAAAAATTACTTTTTTGGGAAAGGCTCAGAATTACTGAAATGAGACTTCTCTCCTTCCATAATGTGAAAGCAAAATGCTCCCGGGCCCACCCACACTCTGGTCTCCTCCACCTTCTCTTAACGATCATTTAGAGGTTTGCTCCCCTCCCCTCTCCCCTCATTCATGTCTTTCCTGGCACTGTTAAGAATAGCATAATTTGGAGTGGGGCTTTTTTCTTTCTTTTTTGGTCCATGTGAATGGTCTGTGGGTTTATTTCATCCCAGATGTTTTTCCTCAACCTCCTGTTGTAAGAAATCCAGGATTATTTTTAAACGTAATTTGGGAGCTTCCAAATAAAACAAATATCCTAATTGCCTGTGGGTTCCTAAGTTACAAGTCCTTGCTTGGTGGTGAGGAGAACAGAAGACAGAAGCTAACAGGGTCGGCCCTGAGGACAAAGCGAGGCCTCTGAGGCTGACCCTGTGGGCTGGCCTGTCTTCCCCTTCTCTTTCCCACTTACTAGGCACTGTTACGGAGTGAATGTTTGTGCCCCTTCCCAATTCATCTGTTGAAGCCCTAGTCTCACATATGACTGTATTTGGAGATAGGGCCTCGAAGAAGGTTATAAGATTGATCCTATAGGATTAGTGTTCTTGTAAGAAGCTCCCTTTCTCCTTACACACTCAGAGGAAAGGCCATGTGAGGACAAAGGGGCCATCTGCAAGACAGGAAGGGAACTCTCATCAGAAACTGAACCCTGCCAGACCTTGGTCTGGGACTTCCAGCCTTCAGAATTGTGTGAAAATAGATTCTGTTGTTTAAGCCACCCAGTCTGTGGCATTTTGTTACGGCAGACACCGACCCCAGTGCCCTCTGGCTGCCCTGGGGTGCCCTACTTGAGCAACTCACTTTTACTCTGTGAAACACACCATGCAGGTCTCCTGTTGAATTTTGTCAGCCTCCTTTTTCCACAGAAGCTAACCTGAGAAAGCGATTCATACATTAACGAGGACCCTTAATGCCTTAACCCATTGGCTCTCAACTCTGGCTGCACATTAAAATCAGCTGAAAAACTTAACTGAAATATATATTTCTAAGCCCTACCCACCCCGGATCAGGAGGTAATGCCGTGGAAACTGGATTTTTAAAAAAATTAGTTTCTATTTTTTATTATAAAGGTAACATACTCCGATTTTGTTGTTAACGTAAACATTAACACTAATCCTTCACTCCTCAGGAGGGTAGCACCATTAACAGTTCTATGTGTCTGTTTTTAGAAGTTGCCTAAGTGCATCTTGCCAAATCATTTGTTTTATTTCTTATGCAAATGTCATCAATTATCACACTTGCTTTCTTCATTTCCAATAAGTGTTGGAGAACTTTCCACATCTCTGCAAACTGAGCCCCCTCAGTCTTCCTAAGATTTGCCTTGCATTGCACCCCGTGGATGGCATCAGGGAGGGCCTGCTGGAGAGATTGGGAGGAGAGTCGAGCGGATACTGACTAGGATGTTTTCTAACTTCAAGAACCTTAGGTCTTCTGTTGAATTTCTTTAGCATCCGTTTTGTCTCAGAGCTAATCTTCAAGATTGCCTATAAGATAATACCACAGCACCACAGCTCCAAGATAGCACCAGCGCACATTTCTCCTAGGTAATACACTGATAAAAGACTGTATAAATTACAGGAAACTTCAGATATGCCCGGGTCTCTGAAATGCTTCATTCACTTGCATATGGGCCTCAGGACACTCTAAGGCACGATGGGGAGGGAGGTTCACTTGGACTGTTCCTCCGTGGGAAAAGACAAGAAAGTAGGCACTTCTCTGAGAACTGTTTTGAGAATGAACCTAGTACTTTACAAAGACAAAAAGACTAGAGTATGTGTGTGATTTGATTTCTTAGATAATTAAACTAATAATCTAGTGTCTCACTTGTATCAGAGGAATTCCCTCTGAATTTTTGGAGTATTTTCATCATCCTTTCCCGTATGGCAAAGCATCAATGTGGAGATCTCTCTAGTCCTGGTTCTGTCACTATGATGGCGTGGAATATTAGACAGGTCTTTAAACCTAACTGGATATCAGTTTCCCTATCTATGACATGAGATGAGTGTGTTAGGTGGTTTTTAATATCTTTTCTGACTTTAAAATTCTAGGTTTCATGACTGTGACTACACACCAACTACACAGGATTTTTTTTTTTTAAATCACAACTGAATTTAATTATTTGGAAAACAGGTGGAATCCCGTTACCCAGCGGGTT
Organism: Mormoops blainvillei; assembly: GCA_004026545.1. NCBI lineage: Eukaryota > Metazoa > Chordata > Mammalia > Chiroptera > Mormoopidae > Mormoops > Mormoops blainvillei. The sequence goes on from PVJD01007543.1 coordinate 18,667, forward strand.
GCTTCTGATTTACAATGTTGTGTCCTGACTTGAGCAGCACTCTTCAAACCTTTCTTAAGTGTGGAGATTTAGAACATTGCATTTGACCTTGATGGTTTGAACTTGCTTTCTTCCAGAAATACCACCACCTTGCCATTTATTTCAAGAGGATATTGTCCACTTTAATGCATTATAATAATAATTATGTCTTATATGTATATAAGCTTTAACAGTGCACCATGAATGGTATTTTAGAAAGCATACAGGTTTTTCAGAAAGTCATACTGGATTTGAATTCTGCTTCATAGCAACTGGGGATTTGGTTGCAAATAAAAAATATTTCTGGTTAACTTAATCAAAAGAGGAATTTGTGTGAGGAGCAGTGGGTAAGTCACAGGATCACTGGCTGGCGCAGGCCCAGGCTGGGGCAGGACCCAAAGGAAGAGAGGCATAGTCGAGAGGCTACCTTGGGAGACACCAAATCAGTGGTGGCGTGGGGGGCAGAGGGGCGGCACTTGTTGCTGCTCTTCAGGGCCCCTCATATAATTCCTAACTGACGTTGAGCCTTGGCTTATCTCCCTCAGGGGTCACAGTTTTGAGCAACCAGAAACTGGGAAGAAGAAGTATCTTCCCCTTCAGCTTGGTTTCCATAGTGGGCAGTGGAACCCTTCTCTCGATGTTCTTCCCACCTAAGAAGTGTATCCTCAATTGGACATCTATATGCAAAGGAAAAGAACCTTGATTCTTACCTTGTTTCATATACAAAAATTAAGTTGGGTTAGACTCTCGACCTAAATGTATCCATATACCAAACAGCCAAAATGAAAAATGTTCACCACATGGCTCTACCATCTACTACTACTACCAGCCAAATGACTCTGGTAAATTGAGGAAGGGGGCAATACCCATCTCTGGGATGGCCGTGTGGATTCAATGGGAGCATGCGTAAGACTTCACTAAGCCCAGGGCCTGGCGCTGCTCCCCCAACCCTCTGTGTAGCATTATTTCCCTGAGCCTACCCTGAAGATTGGGCATTTCTGGTTTCCTGGGCATGTCTGGGGTATCAGTGGCACTCCCAGCCTCCAGGTGTCATTCTGCTGGGTGTTGGGGGCATGGGTGTCAGAGAAGGGACATTTTGGTACCTCTTGGTTTTTGCAGCTTTGAGAGCCCTGAAATTCAGCTTCCCTGGGGAGTGTGAGTAGCTATAGGGAGGGCCTCTCAGATTCTTGAGAAGCTTACATGGGGGTTCTCCTAAGACCCCCAGGAGTTTCCAAAAATATCTCTAGTAAAACTAATGCGGGAAGAGTGGAGGCCCTGTGTCAGCAAGTGGGAGGCATGAGCCGTGACACCTGTTAATGTGGGTTCATCTGATCTTCCGGCTGCCAGAGCCTGAGAGAATGTGGGACACACATGCACCCTTTCAGTGGATTCCCATTCCATCCCTCTGAGGTCTGCAAAGCAAGTACTGGTAGGTTCATTTTCTCCCTGGATGTAGAAAAGGAGGCTAATGAACTAAAGGAAATTTGATGAGGCTACTCAGCTCAGGCCCAAGGGGCTTGTTTTCCTGATCCTGAGCCCAGCATCCTTTCTACCATCCACACTCTTCCTGTGTTCGTACCTCCAATATTAGAGCACCTGGATATTCTTAGCTAACAATGGATGACATAAATAAGTGCACGGCCATTTCCCCACATTTCCGCACAGATCCACTGCAGATGGCAGAACGCTTTCTCTGAATGCACTTCATGAAAAGGCATTTCCCAGAGTGAAAAAGAACTGCAGCATTAATCACCAGGGAGCTATGGGAACTGGCTTTTCAGGGGATGAAATGTCCTTTGGGGAAGATGGACAGCCCAGGTTCACAGTCAAGGGACTCCTAGTGATGAAAGTCAGAGCTGCCTTTTCTGTGCCCGGGCGATGACTTCTGCTGTGCCAGGAACAGGTGTGTGCCCTCAGTCCCCCAGGGAGAGCACCGTCTGCTGCCGTCTCTTGCAGAAACTAGACCGAAGCTCTGAGTGCTTTATCAGTAGGCCAGGCTCTGGCCCTGGCCCCAGGCTGGCTGAGGTGGAAGTGGGGGAGGGGGTTCCTGTCTGTAAGGCCTGGTCTGGAATTCTCCATATGTTTACTGAGCCAACGAGGCAGATCAAACATAGACAGAGGAAGAGAGAAGAGATCAGAGGCTAAGAGAGGCTGCTTCTCACATCAGGCAGGAAGGTTATAGTAGGATTGGGGTACAGGTGCACAGTGTCAAGAGCCAGTAGGGGTGAGGATTAAAGTGAAGAGTCCCTCTCCGAAGACTCTTGTGCCTAGCAGAGGATAGATGTCCAATAACTGTTTGTTGAAGTAATTACTTTAATAGTTCAGCAACCAAAGACAGTGTTTGGGGTGAGAGTGGCTCCCAAAATGGGCTGCAGTAGGGAGGGTGGGGCAGTAGGGTCTATGTGGATGTGCCCCTTTTGGGCCCCTCAAACTCCAGTGTTAAGGCTTCTCTGACTTCAAGCCCAGGTGGCCTGTCCTCCACTGTTTTTCTCTCTGCCATAGGGGAAATTAGGTCTCCCATGAAGTACACAAGCCCCCACAGATGAGGGTACCTTAACATCTGTCAGCCAAATGGGGACAAGTAGGCATTTGTTTATGCAATTAGACTAGAAAGCATGTTTTAAATGAAGAGAGAGAGGAGGAAGGGAGGAAGAAAGGAAGGAAGGAAGGAAGGAAGGAAGGAAGGAAGGAAGGAAGGAAGGAAGGAAGGAAGGAAGGAAGGAAGGAAGGAAGGAAGGAAGGAAGGAAGGAAGGAAGGAAGGAAGGAAGGAAAGCTGATTTTGCTCGATTACTCAGATAATGAATAGGCTGACCTTAATTGATTTGTTTAGATTTTGACTTTTAGAAAATAATCCATATATGTAGAAACTGTACATTTAGTAACTTTGAACACATGTTTAGCAATCATGGAAGTTGATGACTGTTCTGGCACAATGATGTGTGCTCAGTTTGAGGTCTAGGCAGCTCTGTCTATGTAGGGCATGACCTTGGTTGTCTGGTCCCTTGCTGGGGGGTTATAGTTCCATCCTCCATATTATGGCTGCTTGACACTTAGACACCACTCTCCTGGAGCCCTGATGGGTACTAGGGTACTGGCTTTGTTAACTCTCAGGGATGTCCTCTTGGCTGATTGGGCCCAGGTCCTTTAACTCTCAACTCTTCCTGCCTTCTTAATTTTGACATCACTCTACCCCAGGGGATCCTGTTGGTTGGGCCCACCCCTAAACAGGGATTCTCAGCAGTTGACCTCAGCTTCCTTCCTTCCCTTCTTCCATGTAAAGTGACATGGTTGGACTGGCTCCAAATCCCTTTCTGCTCTAATTGCCCATAAGGCTAACAAAGGTGCCATTGAGGTATTGGAGCAGGGGCCCTCCCTGAAACCACAGAGGGAGGTTCGTGTAACTCCACATGCTGTGTCCACACAGGTTTTCTTGTACGAGAAGACTTGAGATGCTTTCCGGACAAAGTCAGAAAAAGCCAAAGGAGCCAGACAGGGAGCCACAGAAAATAAAGGCAGGACAGAGGGCAAGTCTTCAAGGACCAACCTGCCATCTGAGGGCATGCCTGTCAGACTCAGGGCTGCTTGCAAAGTGGATTTGTCATCCTGTTTTCTCCGGCGTACAAGCAACTCATTGTTCTCAGAAGACAGCAGCTGCTTCTGGGAGCTTTCAGCATTTGGGTGTGACAACTTAAGGAAGCTAGTTTTCAGCATTAGGCACAGGCCTTCCTGTTACAAGGAAGAGGGATGCCATTCTGGACAGGGTATTAGTTTTCTGTTGCTGCTGTAACAAATCACTACAAATTTAGCAGCTTCAAACAACACAATTTGTTATCATGCAGTTCTGTAGGTTAGAAGTCCGGCACAGGCCCCGACATGGCCCCAGGATGACATTTCTTTCTGGAGATTCTGGGGGAAGATCCCCTTTCTTGTTCATGAGGTTGTGGGACTGAAGTCTCCATTTCCTTGCTCGCGGTCAGCTGGGGCTGCCCTTCGCAGCTGGGGCCTCTCTCTGGTTCTTGTACATAGGCCTCTACATCTCAGAACCAGCACCTGGACTCCCTCTCCCGCTTGCCTCCTCCTTGACCTTTCTTCTGTTGTCACATCTCTCTCTCTGACCATAGCTAGGAAGATCTCTCCACTTTTAAGGACTCATGGGATTAGGTTAGGCCCACCCGCATAACCCGAAATAATCTCCCCATCTCAAAGTCCTTAACTTAACCACATTTCAAAGTCCCTTTTGCCCCACGAGGTAACATTCACAGGTTCTGGGGCTTCAGGTGTGGACATCTTTATGAGGTCAGTATTCTGCCTCCCACAGTCAAAATTAGGTTATGTGATTTGCTGATGTTACACTGGGACAGTAAGCTTTCATCAGGTGACTCAGACTTTTTACGCATGTTGAGAGACACAGAGTTATATGAACTGCAGCAGGCCAGTGCCAACTGGGCATTGTGCAAAGTGAGCCTTGAAAGGCACTTTATGGCCAAACCATCAGATTCACTAAGTGGTTAATGTTCAAATGACTTTGAGAAATGCAATTACGTAGGCCAGCTCATAAATCTTTTTTTTAACAAGATCTGACACAAATGGAACCCACTCATCCTGCTTTTCCTGTTCTGGCTTTGCCAGGCAAAGTCAGGACCCTTCTGGAACTCCATCCACAGCCAGCTCCCCACCCACCTTCTCCCAGTGTGGTTTAGTCCCTTTTAGAGTCTGACCTACAGGCTGAACCCACAAAGTCAGTGTTGACCTCAATGCCTTCTCAGCATTCACACTTGCTGTTCCCCTGCCTGCTGTGCCCAACCCCGTCCACCTCCCCCAAGGGCCCGGCAACTCCTCCTGCATGTCCTTCTAGCCCCTCTGCTCAAAGTGCATGTGAAGACATCTCCTGAGAGCTGTGGGAAATACAGAATCCCAGGCCCCACCCCAGACCTACTGAAGCCAAATGCTTTTTAATTCCATCCCAAGGGATCACGGGCACTTTGAAATATGAGCAGCACTAAGTTAGGGCCTGCTGGCGGCTCCTCCTCCATGAAGCCCTTCCCTATTGCCCCAGACCCAGTGAAATACGCGCTTCCCACAAATCCCATTGTGCCCCATTTGGGCTTTTTCATAAGAAGGGAATATAACTGGATGTTTAAAGGGACTTTTTCTGTTAATCTAGAAGTTTCAGCAGAGGCCTCAGAGGCACAGAACAAAACAGTCAGTGCCAAGAAGGATCCAATCCACATGAAGTGCCGAGGCCCCACACGGGACAAACTCAGAGATTGTGAAACTTCTCTGTCAGTATCAGCCCTTTTCCACTTTCCACCTATGAACAACAGGTCAGGAAGGTTTCTGTAGACAGGGTTGACTGAGGGCCTGTGTGCCCGCCAACCCCAATGCCCTACCATGGGGGAGGGGAGACAGGTGTTTCCTTCTCAGCTCAAGGTAAGTGAGAAGGGCTTCAGGGGAAGCTTTCCTTGTACTTTTAAGTATTTGGGAAAACAGGAGGACTGGTCGGTGAGGCCAGGGCTGTGCTGTGCTGTGCCTCAGAGGGCAGTGAAGCAAAGACACATGGTTCTGTGGATCAGGCGTGGGTCACAGAGGTAGGGAGACTGCCTGCGGCCTCCTTGAATGGCACACCACCCAGGAGGGCTGCCCTGGGGTTGGGGACGGCAGGCAAAGAGGCCCAGCAGAGAGATGAGCCACGGGAAAACCAGAGGCTGAAGGGCTATTGCAGTCCCCTCCCCAGCATGCGCATGCCCCGACCTCGGAGTGGAAGCTGTAGTTGGGACAGGGTTGCCAGATTTAACAAATGAAAACACAAACGGCCATTTAAACTTGAATTTCAGATAAATATTGAATGAGTTTTAATGTCTCATGCAATATTTGAGACGTACTAAAAAGTTATTTATTGTTTATCTGAGCTTCAGCTTTAGCTGGGCATTCCCTTGTCTGGAAGCTTGGCAGCAGAAATTCTCATGGCTTCACCAAGAAATCCTTGGAAGTGTTCCAAATAGAAGTTAGCTATAGAACCCCAAGGTCCGGTCACTCCTGAGACTATCAAATAAGATCGTTCCTGCTCCTTTACCCATGTTCCTATCCTCTCCCCTCCCTCCCCGCCCCTCATCGAGAGTCCTGGCTAGTGAGTAGCAGATGGAAGAAGGGAGGGTACCTGGGGGAGATGACCCCTCACCCAAACTCTTCCACCACAGCAGACACTGCAGAGCTAGAGTAGAGAGACCCTTTAAATGAAAGTGAGCATTTCAATTATTACCTGGACTAGACTGCTGAACAACTACTGTTCTTGTGAGTTAAAGGGACCTATGTCTGATGTCTGCCTAAGATGTCATACGGGGGTGGGGAAAGAGGCAAACCCTAGATCCTGGTTGGAAAGACACTGGCTAAAAGAATAGAGTTGCTTTATGATTGCACCCTGCTGAGTAATTTCTTGTTTAAATATCCATCTGTCTCACTAGTGTCCTGTTATTCATCTGTGTCCCCAGTGCCTGACATTATGTAGTAGCTCAGTAAATGTTTAAGTGTTGAAGGACAAAAGGTTCAGTGAATCGACCCATTTTTCCACCGATAGAACCTATGGAGAGAGGTTTTTTCTGGTATGCATAATCCTTCCTAAAGGTACTTTGGCTGTGGTGGGCTTCTTGTTACAAAACATGCCAGGTGTGATGATGGAGATAAGCTGAATTGGATTCGGAATCTTCCTAAGAACACTTGCAGGCTTATCCAAATACAGCCTTTCACAGCAGGGGCTTATCTAGGTTTTTGGGGACCAGAGACTTATACAAACTGGGACCCTTTCTAAGAAAAAGATGATCAAATTATAAAGACAAAATTAAGCATAAATGTGGATATTAATATAGGGGAAATCATAATGAATTACAAATTTTAAAAAGCTAACAAATATCACAAACATGACAAAATACAGAAAAACAACAACATTTGGATAACTCTTAGCCGACTTTTAATAACATTTTTTGGCCCTGGCCAAGTCGCTCAGTTGGTTGGAGTATCGTCCCATACACCAAAAGTTTGCGGGTTCGATTCCTGATCAGGTCACATACCTAGGTTTTGGGTTGGATCCCTGGTCGGTCGGGGTGCAAACAGGAAGTAACTGATTGATGTTTCTCTCTCTCCCGTTCCCCTTCTTTTCTCTCTAAGATCAATACACATATCCTCGGCTGAGGATTTAAAGAAAAAAACACTTTTTTTTTTGGCTATATATTTTTTCCCTACATTATTGGCTCAATGTCCTGTGGTAGTGACTTATTAAAGGCCTGTTATCCTTGTTGATGTTGGTATTTTGTGGCCAAATCATCAAGAATACAAATCTTTTTCATTATATTCATATGATTCACTTTTCTTCATTAAATTGGTTGTTCAAATAATCTATTTATGCTTGAAGTATATACTGCTTTTGGCATGATCTGATTCTTATAATCTATCCCTCTTGACATTTTTATTATTTATATTTTCTTAGTTGTGATTATTTTCTTTAAGTTTATGCTTTTGTCCATCAGAATTTTTAGCCTTTTTTGTAAGAGAACAAGAGAGTTTTTGACATTTTGAAGCTTCTTTTAGTCTTTTTTCTTTCAGTTTTTGTCTGAGGTTTCCACTGAGATGCTTTTTTCTTAATTACATTTGAATCTTGTATAAATCAAAAATTCTGAAAAAATATACAAAATTAAACACAAATAAAGACATGCTCAAGAGCAATCCAAATGCACTTAAAAATTGCTGAAATGCTGTGTTAAGTTCCACATTGTGTAATCAAATTCCTCTTCTGCCACACAGAGTGATCTGTTGGTTACCATGAAATACTTTTTCCTCTCCTCCCTCCCCCACCCCATATCTGTGGTAATTTGGTGTACAGTTTCATCTGGAACCACCAAGCTTCGTCATACAGGAGGATCAGAGACCATCAGGATGATCTGCTCAGCAGGAACAGTAAACCTATGAAAGGTATCACATGAGCAGTGAAAAGTGACCAAGCATTAACTCCAAGTCTGCTGTGATTTGGTATAACCTTGTTAGAAAACAGTGTTATTGAACCCTGGCTGGTGTGGCTTAGTGGATTGAGCATGGGCCTGCAAATCATAAGGGTCACTGGTTCAGTTCCCAGTCAGGGCACATGCCTGGGTTGCAGGCCAGGTCCCCAGTTGAGGGTGCATGACTGGCAACCATACATTGATGTTTCTCTCCCTCCCTTCCCCTCTGTCTAAAAATAAGTAAATAAAACTTTTTTTTTAAATCAGTGTTACTGAAAGCCTTAAAAATACAAATATTCCCCTCAACGTGCACACACACACACACATTTCTATACTTTGATCTAGTAATTGAACTTTGGGGAATTAATCTTAAGGAAATATTCCTTTAAAAAGAGCATTATGCATAAAGATGTTAACAATATATTCCTAACAAAAAACCATTTGGAATAAACTACTTCAACAATAAATGACTGGTTATTTAAATCATATAAAATAAATGTGATGGGTATTATTACTATTGGAGTTTATAGAATGGTTCGGGACTCATTGTGGCACTGGAAATCCCTCTAGGGGGATTTAAGGATGGGTTTCGGTTTAGGCAGAGGTCACGAAGGGGACCATTTAGATTAGAGGATTCCAAGAATCTATATCTGAGAGTGAGGCAGACCCTCTCTGCAGGACCTACGAGAGAAAAAAGTTAGCCTTTGTTATATGGTGCAAAATAGTTCCTACATAATGTTAAGCAAAAAAAAAGTCAAGATACAAAATTATATACACATTTTTATTTTGGCTAGATTATAATCCCTATACTAAGAAAAATCCTGGAATACACATTATTTTAAATGTATACTCTATAAATACATACACTCTACATATCATGAACATTCACCCATGTCAAAAAATATAAATCCATGATGTCATTTTTAATAGTTGTATGGTAGTACATTGTAAGTATGAACCAAAATTTAATTAATTTTCTCTTTTAAGACTCTTATATTGTTTCTAGTCTTTTCCTCTGTTAAGTATATTGCAACACACAATCTTGCACATTAATCTTTAACCAGTTTTCTAATTATTTCCTCAGGATAAATTCCTAGAAGTGGAATTGCTAGGTCAAAGGCATTTTTAGGACTTTTGAAACTTATTGCTAAATGAACTTCCAGAGAGACTTTAAATTTACCCTCCCACCAGCAGTGTATGCATGTCATTTCCCTGATGCCTTTGTGATATTGACTCATTCATTTGCTTTAAAATTGAGAAAATTGCTTAAGAAAATATGCATGCAACAGATTTGAAACTTATCACAGTTTGTAATGTGCAATCTCATCTTGCTATAATAATGTTGATAGTGGCTGACATTTATTGTGCATTTACCAGGTCCCAAACACTGACTAACATGAGTTAACTTTTATAATCCTCCAGATAATTCTGTGAGGTAGGAAAGTACGATTATTAACCCATTTCACATGTGTGGAAAGTTAGGCACAGAGGTGCTAAATAACCTGCCCAAGGTAACACACCCTGAAGGATAAGCTAAGATTTGAACCCAGACCACAACCTACACCAAACTGCACGGTGCCTCTCTTGAAGATCCCTGCTGAGATGTCCATAGGCACCCAGCGAAACCATTCAGTTCAGGACTCACTGTGGCACTGGAAATCCCTCTAGGGGGATTTAAGGATGGGTTTCGGTTTAGGCAGAGGTCACGAAGGGGACCATTTAGATTAGAAGATTCCAAGAATCTATATCTGAGAGTGAGGCAGACCCTCTCTGCAGGACCTAAGAGAGAAAAAAATTAGCCTACCAACTCTAGCCCACTGGTCACACCAGTTTGAAGAGTCAGGAGAAAACAGTATTTTTGAAGGAAGCTGCATAATATAATGTCTCCCCTGCACCCTCCTCAGTAAGGTGACCAATTCTTTGTGGTTTGCCTAGGGCTGTCTGAGTTTTAGCACTGAAACCCCTGTATCCTGGGAAATCCCACAGTTGTGGGTAAACTGAGATAGTCGGGCACCATATCCTTGGGAGTAGGTTCTGGCACTTCCCTTTCACCTCGAGTGAAAGTGCAAGAGGCTTTTGAGGGTCCATTTGGGAGCCACAGGCTAACTCCTATGAATGAGACGCCCAGAGGACCCAGAGGTCACACTGCTGTGCCTTCTTCTGCTATCCCCTCTTCCTGTGGGTCTGACTTCAGATGCTCTGATACCTAGGAGGGGTGGAGCTGGGAGAGAGAAGAGGCCAATGACAGGGACTGCCACCTCTCCTCACATCCACTTCTAAGCTGGAAGTAGGACTCAGTTTGTGGAAAGAGGGAGCAGAAGCCAACAATCTAACACAATTTAGAGGTTGATTATTACACTGGCTTAGACATTGTAGTCACTAAAATGAGACTTGAAAAGGCACAGGAGCATGATGGGAGGGTTGGAAGATGGTCCCCGGAGATGAGGACAGATGATTGCAGAGGGCAGTCTGCTTTATCATTGCATGCTGCTGAGTTTAGCCCTTTCAATAACAGGGTTATAGGGAATAGCTACTGTGGACCCCACCCTGTACCCTGCTCCTCTCAGCTGGGGTGGCATCGCAGCTGCTGACACTTCTACTGCCTAAGGGGCAGGGGTGAGGGCCAAGAACCCAGGGCCCCCTCACTGCCTCCTATCCACAGGTTGTAACAGGAGCCTGCCTCCACCCCAGAGTCCATCTACCCTAATGAAGCATCTCAGCCTCCATACTGCCAAGGGCCATCCTCCCCAGGCAGCTATAGTAATAAACAATAACTCGTTATACACATAAGACACTTTAATAAGGCCATTTTTATGCATTGTCTTCTCGTGCTTATAATTTACCTGGTAGGTATCATAATCATCCTTATTTTTCAGAAGCTCAAAGAAGTTAAAGAACTAGCTCAGCTATTAACTAGCAGAGGTGACGCAAAAGCAGCTTTATTTCCATCTAAAGCCTGTGCCCAGTTCACCGTTCTACTGGGCCTCCTCGTTCTTACCTAGGAGGGACCACTTCCTGCTGGTGCTGTGGTGGCCTAGCTGTGTTTCCATGATTTCCACTTGAAACTTGGAATGTGCTTTTGCTTGGAACAATATGATAAAGGGTTGCTTGACTCCCCTGTGGTTACTTACTGGTTAAGCCGCCCTTTGTAACCTGCCCTGGGGTGCTGACCACACTTGATCATGTGATTTCCTAGGAAGAAAACACATCCTAAGTTCTAAATAGTAAATTCCAAACACACTGTTAGAATATAGCTTATTCGTGACTTAGAGGATGTCTGCCTGTAAACCATTTTATTTTGTATGGCAAGAAAAATAAGCTGGGCTCTTGAACTGCACTATTTGGGTTGCTGGTTCACAATAACGTAGAAACACCACAGTATGTCCTTCAGCAAGGGCAGCATTGGTTTGAGTTATTAAATCTCTTTCAAGAGATTGTCAATACATTCTGATGAAAAAGTCTGTAGCGTAGTGAATAAAGACTGGGTGAGGAATTAGCTGAAGTGGGTCACTCCTATACTTGCCCTTAACTAGTTATGTGACCTTGAGTGAGTCACTTTACCTCCTTAGGCATTGCCTCTCAGTCTGTAAAATACAGGGTTGCATTAGAGGATCCTCAAGATCCCTTCCTGCTCTCACATTCTATGAAACACATGCTCATGTGCAGAATCACAAATGAAGGGTCTGCTCCAAAACTGTGTTTCTTTCTTTTACTTCCCTATGTGATTTTATTTTTTATTTTATTTCTTTTTGCTTGCATAATTATTTATCTATTACCGACAGCCAAGGTCAGGGTATTTGTCTTATTTTGCCTTGTATCCCAGCTATTTATATTTTGCTGAGTTTATTTTTATGTGGATTCTTGGTTTTTATCTAATTTATTTTTGGTATATTTTATTGATTATACTATTACAGTCATCTCATTTTTCCCCCCTTTAACCCCTCCACCCTGCACCCCATCCCATCACCCCCACACCTCTTAGTTCATGTTTAGGGGTTGTTCATATCAGTTCTTTGACTTCTCAATTTCCTGTGCCATTCTTAGCCTCCCCGTCTATTTCTTTTTGGTCAACATTTTCCCGCCACAGCTTTCCCCAGCCCCACCCCTCGGCACCTCCCACCCTCAATCCTTACCCCAATGGTTTAAAAAAATCTTTTAGTACTGGTATATTCCTTAAGCCATGGCAAAAGGGAAAAAGGGAAAGTCAGGTTCTTTCTCATGAAGTGGAACATTTAATGGTGGATAAGCAAAAAGATATGTGATGGGCCTCTTTCTCATGTTGGATGTTTGGCTAATAGTCCCGCAGATCCTGGCATCTGAGTGACAACCTGCATTGAAAAGGGCGGAACTTGGCTCTCCTGCCCTTCCAGCTGTGAGAGCTTGAAAGGGAAGCTATGGGGGGAATGTCTTTCATTTCCCCCTGGAAGCTGGGAGAACATTCAGTTTAGTGCTGCCAACTGTGCAATGTGGGCTTGCCTCTAAATGAAGCCTTTTTCCTTGGATGTCTTTCAGGCCTCAGTATTCCCTTTGGCACCCCACCCCCTTGGAACAAAGCCTAATGTAGAGGCTGGGTGCTACTCAGACCAGCCTGGGAAAGAATTCATTTAATAAAAGGCCTCAATACATCTTTTTTTTTTTTAACCCTAAGAATTGATTTGTCTATTTGTTTGTTTTTGCCCTATCCCTTTTAACAAAAATAGCTTACAGCAAAGATGCTCGCAATAAAATGCTCCTGGGAAAACAACAACAACAAAAGACAGAGGTAGAAATCAAAGCTTAGGAAAATAGAAATAGAAAATCAAGATAGAGTAAAAGAAGAGCACAGATGTGTAGACCATGAAGGTCAAAGAGTTGTATATCTGAAATTCATATTTAGCTAGCAAAAACTTTCCTAATGTCAAAGCAAGAATGGGCTACGCAGATAGTTGCATACCTCTTCATGTTAGGGAGATGAAAGGGTTCCGGTTACTCAAAGGAATGTCCTCTTGTCCATTCATGTAATAAACACTGATTCAATGTTCACCGTGTGCCAGGCTCTCTTCAAGGTAATCAAAGATAAAAGGGCTGCACTCACCCCCAGGAGCTCAGCGTCTAAAGGGGACTGGATGAGGAACATTTGCATGCCCTCTATATGTCAGGCACTATGCATTTATTATGTACCCACTATATATCACACATATTTCTGTTTAATGCTCATATTACACATACTCATTCAGGTAGACATTAGTATCTCTTTTTCACAGTTAACAAACAGACTCTCTGAGTCTGTTCCCACAACTGTTAAATACTGAAGTTGGGATTCAAATCACAACCACTATTGGTGGTCTCCCTAACATCCATTATTTGTCCTCCTTCTCTTTCCTGACAGAACCTCAACTTTGTTTACTTATTTACTGCTCCTCAAAAAAAAAAAAAAAAGAAGCTTACGTGGGCCAAGGGGTGATGATCTCATTTTTTTAAGTTTATTTAGTTATTTGTTTTTATTTTCTTTTTTAGACAAGATTTTATTCATTTATTTTTAGAGAGAGGGGAAGGGAGGAAGAAAGAAAGAGAGAGAAACATTGATTGGTTGCCTCTTGTAGGAACCCCAATGGAGCATTGAACCCGCAACTTTGGAATATACCCTGACCAGGAATCAAACTGGTGACCTTTCACTTTGCCAGACAATGTCCAACCAACTGAGCCACACCAGTCAGGGCGGTGAGCCCATTTTTAACTCTTGGGGACAGATTGATCAGTCTAAACCAATCATAAGACTCCTTTATGCTTGCCAGTGATTAAGAACTTGGGCATTTAAACCATCAATACATGACATTCTCCTTGCGACCATCTTAGGTCCAGGATGATATAAGCGGGCATAATAAGACTGAAGGAAAGACCGTATATTCCATCTTTGGGCAATGCATTTTTCTTACCTGCTCGCTGGAAATAAACTAGTAGGTATATTGCTGTAGCAACCTTTTTGTGAGTCTAGGGGAAGCTGACTATTCTGATAAAGTGTCGTTACACTCTATCAGTGTTGCAGTACAATTCCCCAGATACAAATGCAAATCCCACCTGCAGTTATTGCAGACTGCCCAAGTTAAAGGGCACGGTCCCCAACAAGACTGCTCACTTTAGATGCCAGCTGCAAGTGGGGTCTCAGCCATGTGCACTTATGATTAAGTGGCTATAAATCTCTGGTGTTCCTGCAATACCCCTCATGTTCAATAATTTGCTAAAATGACTCATAAAACTCAGTAAAGCATTATACTTATGATCATAATTCTATTATAAAGGCTATAAAGCAGGATCACAGGGCAAGATCTGAAGGGATCCTAAACATGAAGCATCTGTGTCCTCTCCCCATGGCATCAAGGTGCATCACCCACCCACCCACCCACCCAACCAAGAAGGTCTGCTGAACTTAAACTTTGGCATCCACGGTTTTTATTGGAATTTCATTACACAGGTATGATTGATTAAACATTGGTCAAATGTTTGAACATAATTTCTAGCTCTTCTCCTCTCCCTGGAAGGGGGGCGGCTTCAAAACCCCAACCCTCTAATCATGTGCTTGGTCTTTCTGGTGACCAGCCTCATCCTGAGCCAACTCATTAACATCAACTCAGGTGTGATTCAAGGGGCCCATGAAACACAAAGACACAGCCATCACTCGGGAAAGCTTTTTGGAAGCTCTGTGCCAGGAGCCCAGGACGAAGGCTAGGTACAGTCTTTATTCTACACCCCTGACGTTCAGAAAAACCTCATGGAGGAAAGTATTTAAAGGAGAATGGGACAGAAACAAAGCTGGAGGCTTGATTAAACGGCTCCTGGGGCCGACCTTACTTTGGACTCCCTGAAATATGAGATAGTGCCTTTCCTCACTGGTTAAGCCAGTTTGCATTGTTTTTGTTACTTGCAGCTAATTGATCTTATATTTCTTATTATGCTTTGAACTGCAGGAAACAGAAAACCAAATTAAAAATACCTTAAACAATAAGAACTTTTATTATTCTGCATAATAAAAAGTCTAGAAATAAAAGAGTTCTAGAGTTTTCATTTTTACTCTGGACTGGGCCTAGGTGAGGTGAGGTGAATTTTACCTAGGGTGAAAAATTTAAGGGGGTGCAAAAAATTCAGTGATTAAGTTAAATAGTATTTAATACAATATTTTTAAAAATGAAAATGAATGCAGAAATTCACAATGAACAGAATAGCAACATTTTAAAAAAGATTTTACTTATTTATTTTTAGTGAGGGGAAGGGAGGGAGAAAGACAGGGAAACATCGATGTGTGGTTGCCTCTCACATACCTCCTACTAGGATCTGGCCCACAACCCAGGCATGTGCCCTGACTGGGAACTGAACTGGAAACTCTCTGGTTCACAGGCTAGTGCTCAGTCCACTGAGCCACACCAGCCAGGGCTCAATTATTGAGATTTTTGACACCCCTTAAATTTTGTACCCTCAGCAAGTGCTTTGTTCACCTCACCACTGTCCCAGCCAATAAAACTTTCAGTATTGGATCCTCAAAACATTGACTTTACTTTTTTATATCCTTTTTTTAAAATTCTCACCTGAGGATGTATTTTTATTGATTTTAGAGAGGAAGAGAGCGAGAAAGAGAGAGAGAAGCATTGATGTGAGAAAGAAACATCTATCTCTTGCCTCCCACACACACCCCAAATGGGGATCAGACCAGCAACCTGGGTCTGTGGCCTGACCAAGGATCAAACCCACAAAATTTTGGGGGGATGATGCTCCAACCAACTGAGCTACTCAGCCAGGACAGAATGTTGACTGCGGACCTGAGATTTAGATCCCTTCATTGTTGTAAAGTGATTGCTACAATTCCAGGAACAACACCAGACAGAAACAAAGGAATTTTTTTTTCTGCGCATCTTTCTCATAAACAAGAAAAGCTTTCCCTGAAGCCCCCAGCAGACTTTCCTTATTAGTCGGAAGTGTACCACATACCCACATCTAAACCAGTCACTAACAGAGGCGATGGAAGACCCATGCTCGGCTTAGAGTAATCAAGATCTGTGCCTATGGAGAGTACCTCCTTCCCCCACCACATGCCCCGTGGAGGCTGGATCCCAATCAAGCTCGGGCTTGCTATGTTAGTCAGCTAGGGCGGCCATCAATACCACAGGTCGGTGGGCTTAAACAACGGAAATGTATTTTCCACAGTTCTGGAGGCAGAAATCTAAAGTCCTGGTTGAGAACTCTTCCCTGGCTTGCAGACAGCTGCTACCTCGCCATGTCCTCACCTAGTCTTTCCTAGGTGTGCTGTGGAGATGAGAAGAGGGAGGGAAAGAGGGAGAGCACAAGCTCTCTGTTGTCTCTTATAAGGACACTAATCCTATGGGACCAGGCCCCCATCCTATGACCCCATTCAAACCTTAATTACTTCCTTAGAGGCTCAGTCTCCAAATATGGTCACAGTGGGGGTTAGAATGTTAACATATGACTTTTCAGGGTGGGGGAGACATAAACATTCAGTCCATGATGCATGCTATATAGAGTTCAACAACAAGCCCCACTAACCTATGGTGTTAGAAGTCAACAGTTGTCGCCTTTGGGGAGGTGGCAGGGAGTAGTGATTGGAAGGGGGCACAGGCATCTTCTGGAATACATATAATTTTCCATTTCTTAATCTGGGTTGTGGTTCATGGGTGTGTTCATCATCAGGCTGTATGCTTATGGTTTGTGCATTTTTCTGTACGTAGATTATAACCCACTACTTGAAGTGCAGTCCATGCCCAAGCAGCACCCACATTACCTGGGAGTTTGCTGGAAATGCAGAACCTCATGTCCCACCTACTGAATCAGAAACTGCATTTTAACAAGATTGCCAGGTGAGGCACTCACACATTAAAGTGGGAGACATGATATCATACGTCAGTTTTAAAACTGCTGTTACAGAATATATCAGAGCTTTGCCAGCAAGACTGGCAATATATACTGGATGCTGAGCTGGTCTTGTGGCAAGGACAGCATGGAAGTAAGGAGTAAGGTGACAATTTCCTCTGAAACGTGACCCTCATTCCTCTGAAGGAAGCAAAGAATTATCCAGAGATTTTGGGGAAGTGGTAACAAAATCTTGCCCTCAATGAGAAACAGTGAAGTCAAAGGGCTCACATAATCTGTCCCGTTGACTGGAACCAAGCACTTGCTCACCTCAGCTGGAGCCATGAGATCACAAATAGGGCCCCAGTCCCTGGCCAAGGTGCTTACCTCACGGTTGGTGGGCAGGGGGAGTCTGGGGAGGTGGCGTGTGTGGCACCACATGTGGCTAAATCTTTCACACTTATGAATGGGCAGAACAACTCAAATTTCCATCAGCCTAACTGTGACTCTAGACACTGTTGCTTGGTGAGGGATAATGGTTCTGCAAAAATACATGTTTGAAAGAAGGAAGACAAACTGATATTCTAAACTCCAGAAACACAGATATTTTAGAAACAGTACACTTTATTCCTTTTGCTCTGATTTAAGATAAAAATTCTGCCTATGACTCCTGCCTACAATTTGAGCTCTCTTAGGCCCGTTTGTGCTCCCACCTGTTGGTGCTGATGAGTCCTAAGCAATGGCAGAAGGAAAGGCTCAGAGGGGTGGTCTGGCAGGCGGGAGCACAGAAGACCTCTATTAATATGTATCAGGCACGTCCTGCTTTAAAGTCTCAGGTCAGGGGCAAAGGTTAGCAATGGGGCGGGGCAGGTTCAAGGGAGCTGTGGCTGTGACTAGACAAAGGTCTTATCCACCACCTAAGGGCCCAAGTAAAAGCTCCTGAATAACTCAGGCTTACATCAGGGAGGTGACAGAGTAGCCACTAGGAACAGAACCGGCTTCATGGGCATGTGACCAGTGCAGTCACAGAGAGCCTCACATTCAGAAGACCCTTTTCACTGTCTCAAAATTCTTAATAAATTTGAAAAATTTCAAAATTCTCACACTGCATCATTGTGGTCACCCTCTTCCACTTTCCCGGACCCTTGCGATTATTGGGCCCTCCTGCACAATCTCCCTATCTTAAGGGCAGCTGATTAGTGATCCAAATTCCCTATTTGCTATGCAACTTAGCATACACACAGCTCTGGGTATTAGTATGAGGACATCTGGAGTGGACGGTAGTCACTATTCTGTCCACAGCACCATTTTTCCTTCTTTCCTCAGCCTGAGGTCCCATCTTATCTTGCCCCTTGGCACACTCTTTGCCCAGGGCCTTTTTCAAAAGCTCCTCCATACTAACCATAAAAGAAACTGATGCAAAAAGGAACGAGAAGAAACAAGGGAGGAGAGAGGAGACAGAAAAGGTAACATTTTGATAGCCTCTCAGTTCATGATTTTACATTTTGCAACTCCCTTGACCATCTCTAGCTCTCTTTAGCACCTCTGCACCTGGCATATTTGAAGATCATCAAAAATTTTAAAGTTCGAAAAAGAAATTCGTAATGAGAAAGTGGTAGGAATTATACCCGTTGAGCAGGCACAATAACTGAGGCCCTAGAAAATACCTTTTAGAAGGGAATGTAAGAGAAACCCTTGAATAATTGCATCTCCCTGTTCCACTTGTGAATGTGAAATCTATGCCCTGGACCCTTACGATTCCTTGGAGAGTCTTCATTCCGTTCCTCCTTCCAAGGCCAGGACCCGGCTTCCTCTGGGGGGATGAGGGGTTCTGAGGTGAGTGCAAATGTGCCCCCGTGCATTCCTTACGCTGCATTTATCCCCCAGCTGGGGTTCAGGCAGTGCAAACTAGAATTCTAGGGCAGATTGCTAAAAAAAGGATCCTGGCTTAGAAATCGTTGCCAGCTGGTCTCGTATCCACATCTTTTCAGTAAATTTCTCTCAAGCATATGTACACATACAAACATGCCTTCTGTTGAAGGCAATGAAACAATCTTTCACCATGGAGGCTGGAGAAAATGTGCTGAGCCATGAGACTGAAGCAGTGCTCTCAGGCCTGGGCACAGATTTCCATGGAGTAAAGATCCTGTTAGCACCATCGCTGAGCAGTGCACAGCTTGAATATTCAGCAGATTGGAGTGGCCCTGTGAACATAATTCCAAGCGTGGACATCCTGCTGGGACATGCTAATTCCCTTCCCTGTCCACCTGGCTAAGGAGGCTCCAGTGTCAGCCCTGTTGAATTTCTATTTTACTTCCTTCACTGCACAGACTTCTCTCGGAAATCATCTGCCTGGTTTGTATAAGTGTTGTATCTCTCCCCACAGGAATGCAGGCTTCATGACCTGTTTTGCTCATAGATGAATTCCCAGTACCTGGGACCTAGATGCTCAGTCCACGGGACTGAGACCCAGGACCTGGGACCTAGATGCTCAGTTACTCCCCTTTACACAGGCCTGTTCACAGACAAGGCTTGCCTCTGTTCTGAACCATCAGTCCTTGTAACTGCCATGCCCACAGGGAGTTGGGACCCCCTGCCCTCAGCCGAAGGAGCCCTGGGCCGTGAATTCTGACCCACCAGCTTCTCCTTCTTGGGAGTCTGACCTAAGCTACAGGGAAAGGCTTTTGTCTGGGAGGTGACAGGGTAGCCACTGGGAGCAGGGCTGGCTTCATGGGCATGTGACCAGTTAGAGGTCACCCTTAGGAGACCTGGGCTAGCCCAAGATGCAAGGTTGCAGAGGAATCTGGTGCTGCCCAGGCTGGGAGACAGTGAGGAGGAAGCCAGGAGTCCACTCTTTGAGGGTGTGTAGTTGAGTGTGGGAGACACAGTGAGCCACTCATGACTCAGGGCGACGCATGCTCTCAAAGCTGTCTGCCCTGTGCTGCTGAGGAACACGGAGAAGCAAACTGCTCTTCACTCTGGGGTAGTCTAGGAAGGCTTCCAGAGGAGATGCCCTTGAGTAGAAACTTGGAAAATGGGTGGGAGTTTGCCAGGAGCAAGAAGATTCATGCAAAGGGGTCTGGGTTCAAAGCCCATCACTGCCACTGTGTATGATGTGCTCTCAGTTTCTCCCTCTGTGGGATAGCGATAATAGCCTTCGTGCTTTAGGCTTGTCAGAGTCACAACGACGGAGCAAGAGGTCAGGCTCCTGCATTCATATGAGGCAGCTCTCATTCCAAGTGTAGGGGGACACACATTTCTTGTCTTCTTTCCACCCTCCTTTTCCTCCCTTATCACCTTGTCTGGGTTCAAACCCTCCTCCTGACTGGGCTAGTACCTTGACTCTTGCCCGGGCCAACTTTATGGTTAAGTCCCACGGGCCTTAGCCAGACCACTCCCTGGGCCCCGCCCAGCATGACTCCTGACCAGCAGCCTAGCCTTGCCTTTCTCACCTCGACTGCGTCTGAGCAGCTGTTAGTGGCCCAGCCTAGCTGCTGGTACCGCCTGCCCGGCTCCACCTGTCCTGTGGCTGTGCCGTCTACCTGTGCGGCTGCACATCCACACCCCTAACCAGTCTGGGTCTGAGGAACAGGGTGGAGAAGTAGATTGAGGATGTGAACGTTCAAGTGGTATCCATGATAAAACCCTCAGCTGCCAGTTTCTGTGCTTTGGGGAAGTCACCCACATTTGTCCTCACCTTCCTCCTTCCCTGTATTTCTCTCAGGGCTCTGGAAGGAGGATTCATGAGCTCATGCCTGAAAATGCTTTGAAGATGAGAAGCACTGAGCATTTCCCCAACAGCCCTCAATTTACTTTTTCAACATTCTCTCTGGGTTGTCAAGCCTTTGTAGTTATTTTTATAAATAGCAATTGCTGGCTGTTTCCATTTTTACTCAGGAAAGCTTCACCTCTATCTGGAACTGGCTACCAACCTATGGCAGACCAGCCATGGGGCTGGATATGCCCTATTTCTCCTAAACAACCCCTTCCTTCCAGATCCCTCCCACTCTTGCAGACCCCTCCCTCACTGCCTCATGGGTTTCCAGTGTCGCCCCATCTTCCTGTTGCCAAGTCACTCATTTGTCCCAGTTACTCCCCTTTACACAAAGCCCAAGTTCTGCAATATGGAGCCCAATGTTCTCCATGGCCTGGCGATGGCTCACCCACTTAGTCACATCCCTTTCCTTGTCACCTACCACATCCTTGTCACCTACCACATCCTTGTCTCCGACACCTTGAGCTACCTGCTGTTCCCTAAAGCACCAGGCTTACTCATACCTCCAGGCCAGGTCCTAGGAAACGGAGCTTGGGTCTGGGGGTGGGCCTGCCACAGCATCAAGGTTCCTAGACTAATTAATGTATATTTTTTGAATAAAATACTTAAATCACACAAAAATGTATGGGGAATAGTATAATGAACCACCTGTGTCATGGAATGAAATGCTACCTTTATGTCTATGGACCACGGTTTTTCCCCTCCAACTTTCCCCATCAGAGAAAACCACTATCTTAAATTTGGTGTTGTTTCTAGGAAAATATTTATGCTTTGGATTTATATGTCTATATACCTAGAAAATATTCAGTGTAGTTTTGTGTGTTTTTAGACCTTATATAAATGCTAACTTACTGTACATATACTTATGAAATTTACCTACTGACATTTTAGTCACAAATTCATTGCTTTCTTGCTAATGCTAGTAATATCTTTTTATCATAGTCTTAACAAAAATCATGTCAACCAGAGATGTACCAGCAAGGGGAGTGCTGGGAGCAACTTAGGTTGCAGGAAAATATTTTGTCACTGATATTCTTTAGAATGGCCAGTGCATGCTGGTAATAAAAGGTAGGTTGACTTTCAGTGGTGTCTTTGCTTAGGTTGCCGTGGCAAAATACCAGAGACTGGGTGGCTAAAGCAGCAGATGTGTATTTCTCACAGTTCTGGAGGCTGGATATCCAAGATCAAAGTGCCAGCAGATACAGTTCCTGGTGAAGATCCTCCTTCTGACTGGCAGAGAGCTGCCTGCTTGCTGTGTCCTCACATGGGAGAGATGGGGTTGGGGGGTAGGGGGACGGCAGTCGGGGATGAAGGGAGAGAGGAGAGAGGAAAGGGGAGAGATGCTGAGAAAGCTCTCTAGTGTCTCCTTTTATAAGGACACTAATTCCATTGTGCAGGCCCCACCGTTGTGACTTCAAATCCTAATTACCTCTCAAAGGTCCCATCTCCAAATACAATCACACTGGGGATCGGGGATTTAAAATATGAATTTGGGGAGGGGACACAATTCAGCCCACAGTAAATGGTTATATTGTTTTTAAGTTCTGTATAGACAATAGATCCCTTATTTCCTGCAGTAAGGTGGGTCATTGCCCCTACTTCCTCCCCTTGGCACACCACTGATGCCAACACATTCCCTTTTTAAAAATTGTAGAAAAGGGACACTTCCAGAGAAATATTCAGAGAACTCAGCCTCTCCTTTTCTTTGCCCCACCCCATTCCACCCTTGTCAGATTTGCCCCTAGGTCTTTGCTTCCAAGGTTCTCTCCGTCTTGAAAGCCCTTTGGACCTTTTCCTCCCTCCTCATGATCTGGTGAGCAGCTATCTGTCTTTCTCAGCTCTTTTTTGGTATGTCTCCAGTGGAGTAGATTTCTGTCCCATCAAGCCCTCATTATATCAACTTCTGGTAGCATGTCCCAGACTCCATTTCTAGGAGGCAACATGCCCTGGAGTCAGACAAACCTGGTTCTTGAATCCACCTCAACCATTTACTAGCAAATTGCTTCTCTGATCTTCAGATTTCTCATCTGTAAAGTCAGGGAGAATAACAGCTACCTCACAGCATCATGGTAAGAACTTGGCTAAATGAGGTACAGTCCCAAAGTTGAGGGGCAGGGTGAGAGGCGGGGAAAGGTATAATAAGAACACCAAAAGCCGTATTTGTAATTAATTTGGGCTCCAGTAATATGAAAGTTGATCAAACTTAGCAATCAGCAAGAGGATTTCCTTTGTAGATCTAAAGTAAAATTTGCAGAGGGGATGTCAAGAGACCAGTGGGAGAGCTAGCTCCAGCCAGGGTCTAGGCCACAACCATAGTATAGACAAAATTTTGGTAGTACTGAATTCTGATGAGTGTTAGTTATGTATGTCACTTGAAAGTAAGACAGCTGACCCTTTTAAAAATATTTCATAATCCAGATTCCTCACTCTCACATCATCATTAATGAACACTCATTATGTGACCACTGTTCAAAGGATGTCACCGGTTATTTCTCCAGTTTGGCTGAATGAGGCTTGATTTCTTTACTAAAAAATAATACCATAGTCTTTTCACATATTATTCATTTAATTCTCACAGCAGATGCATGAAGGAGTTTTTTTGTCGATGACTTCGTCGACCCTCAGTGGTGTAGAATACCGTGTTTACTTCTTTCTGATGGTCCGTGGTTGGCTGTAAGGCATCTGGGGCGAGCTTTGACCTCAGGCTGATGCTGCTGGTTGGGCTGACATCTACTCCACATTCTCTGCTTTCTTGGGCCAGTGTGTGCCCGGGGTGTGCTCTTTTCATGGCAAAGGGCAGGGGCACAAAAGTATGGGCAGAAACGTGTGATGCTTCTTGAGGTTGTGAGCGCTAAGAATTACATCTGTCAAAACGATCTTCTCATGGTTAACTGGGCCCAAATTCACAGCCAGAGTCTAGTGGCTGTTGCTGAGGGAGGCCTCTCACACACTGCATTTTGGGAAAAGCCACATGCTGAACTCTCGGCTTCCTATACTATTCCCTGCCTGTTTACATTGCAAGAATCAACCACTGTAAGAAAGTTCCTGGTTTTACCTTTTACCCAATGGGCTGAGATCTGCCCCCATCCAATCAGAACTGCACAAAGTATATTCTCATTTGCATCTATACCAATCAACGAGAGCTGCACAATTTGAACCAATCACACCTACATGATTTAGAAACCTCATTTGCATGGAAGAAACCAAAAATGGGAACTATGGGCTGAAAGCTTCTCTGTGAAAGGTGGCCTCTCCTTCGCTTTTTGCAGAGCACAATTTAGGTTGCTGCTTCAATCTGTGTCTCCTAAGCAACAGCTCTTTGTGCTCAAATAGATGCTTTTATTCTTTTATTTTTCATTTTTTTATAATCCATAAATCCATTTAACTAGACACTTTGGAGACCACTGATTTATTTATTTTTTAATCCTCACCCAAGGGTACGTTTATTGATTTTAGAGAGAGAGAAAGGGGGAGAGAGAGAAAGAGAGATGGAGAGGGTGAGAGAGAGAAACATTGATGTGAGAAACATCAATTGGTCGCCTCCTGGGCACGCCCCGACTGAACCTGCAACCTAGGTATGTGCCCTGACTGGGATTCGAACCCGTAACCTTTATGTGTACGAGACAATGCTTCCACTAACTGAGATACCCAGCCAGGGTAATACTTTTATTCTTTATTACAGTATAAAATTAATTTTGGTCCACAGGCCTTGGCTAAGAGCTGTCACTCTGTCGCTTCTATCTACATTCCATTGAACAAAAAAAGTCTATGACTGTATTAGTCTGCTCAGGCTGCCATAACAGAATTATCACAGAGGGGACTTAAACAACAGAAATTTATTTTCGCACAGTTCTGTAGGCTAGAAGTCCAACATCAGGGTGTCAGCTGGTTTGGTTTCTCCTGAGGTCTCTCTTCTTGGCTCGCAGGTGGCAGCTTTCTCACCGTGTCCTCCTCATAGGGTTTTTCCTCTTTGTAGCTTTTTCATTAGAAAAAGAAGCCTTCCTTAGGGGGGAAAAGAACCCATATTTCAAATCCCAGGGCATGAGAAAAACTGAGCCTTGTTTAAGAGTATTAAATTCTTCTGCATATGGGTGTTTCTGCCTAGAAAAGTTACCTGCTTTCTGAAAGCTACTGCTCCAGTTCTCATTTTATGGCTGCCTGTGTGCCAGGTACTTTACAAATATTAATTACTCCACTGAACATTTGCAACCGCCCAGCAAGAAGACAGTATTATTCTCACTTTACATATCAGAAACAGACTCAGACTAAGCAACAGTTGAACTCCATGGGACATAAACATGAAATGGTTTTATTTTTTTCTCTGTATCTTTCAGAGATTTATATCAGTATCTTTCTCATGATCCTTAATAAAATTTTGGGCTGGTCTCAGAATTCTTTGCTTCCTTTCAGGTATTAAAGAACAAACCAACAAATCCTATCCCATCTAGTTCCTTTTTAGTATCTTAAATCTTGACTCTAATGCAATGCCCACTGCCTGCCCTTCTCCCAGCACCAGCTTGCTCTTAGCTGGGAGCCCGGGTGTGAGGCGGGGCGAAGCTGTTCCTCGCACCTCTCCTCACTCTTTTGGTTCCTTTCTCTTCCTGTGCTTGGGGACTTGAAGAAGGGGAGGGGGAGAGGATAAGAATCTTTTTGCTCCACTAGGCATATGATTGCAACTTCTGTGGGTTTTGTGGGTTCTCTATTGCCGTTCTCAGGATGGCAGGTGTCCAAATGCCATCTCCCAAGAGGAATAACTATGAGACCCTCCGTCTCCCTCTCCTCAGCTTCCTCTGACAGCTGGAGTCCCTTTACCCAGGTTGGCTTTCTTGGAGAGATGTGGTGCTGCTAGGACAGCCCAGGAAACCTGCTGCCCCATGATACTTATAGATGCTGCTTGGGTGCACAAGCTGCACTACTGCAGCCTCTCCATTTTGCTCCAAAGCCTCTTTCCAGCCCAGGAAAATCCTTCTCACAGGCGCCTCCGATCTCAAAGGGTGATTCAAAGTGCCTCACTTGACTGAGGAGGGGAGAGCCAAAATACTCCCCATTACAGTGCTCAAATCGCATCCTCCACTTACATAGTCTGAGATAGTAGGAAGGCTGGGGTGTGAGTCTAGAGGAGCTGAGTTGAGACATTAATCCTGTTAAGTGTACTGTATTTATTTTTATTGGGCAGAATCCACAGGACACAAAATGAACCACTTTAAGGTGAATAATTCATTGGTGTTTAGTACATTGACAACACTGTACAACCATTACACTGATGTAATTTCAAAACATTTTCATCACCCCAAAGTAAACCCAATGCCCATTAGTCAGTTACTCCCATTCCTCCCTCTCCGCATCCCCTGGAAACCACCAATCTGTTTTCTGTTTCTATGGGTTTATAAGTGTAGTGTATTTTGATATTTTCATTTTGGGACTCTTTCCCCCAAGATTAGCTGGCTGACTATTAGGCATCACCAAAGGCTTCTGGTTCCCAGTGGATCAAACGCTACCTAAAAACCAAAGGGACTGTAGCATGGAATGGGATTTTTAGCCAAAACCATCAGTCATTTACTTTCAACAACTATCTCTAAACAGCCACGATTTCACGCACCTCAAGTAATTAAAAATCAGATCCAGAGCCGTAATACATCTATTAGGCAACAGCCATTCGGTGAACATTTCCTGTTTCAGGAAAATGGGAAGACAGAGGTGCCTGGTTCAAAGGAAAATCCACTGCAGATGGACTGTGTGCTGTGCAGCCAGCTGGCTGTTTTCTTGGATAAATTATGCAACTTCCTGGACCTCAGTTTCCTCATTTGTAAAATGAGTGATGTATGACTTACATATACAATTTGTAAAACTATAAATATTAACCATGGTTTAGGTGAAATGAGCTTTAAGATCCCTTTGTGGTTAAAAGCCAAGAGGCTTAGTCTTTGCTTCCATGTGGCTTGATACACTATTAGGAAAACAAAACAAAAAAATTGAAGAAAAAAATTAAAAAGAGTTAAATACTCAGCCGTGGTGCAATGACTTAGAGTCTGTGGAGTCCAGAGCGGGGGAGGGTCTGTGCCTTGAGAGAGGCTGTGGACTGACGCTGAAGAAGTTTGTGTAAGGGGCTCTGGGAGAAGTGGGCACAGGTAGAGGGTCTCAGGCTCAGTATGGCTGTGCTCCCAGTTGTGTGTGTGTGTGTGTGTGTGTGTGTGTGTGTGTGTGTGTTTAAATGTGTGACATCGTGTGGTGGGACGACTGTTCAGGATGAAAACCACTCAGAAAACCTATCTACTAAATACAATGCATGGACTTTGTTTAAATCCTCATCTGAACAGACCAACTGTAAAATAAACATCTTTGGAACAATTGGTAGAAATTAAATATGGATTGGGCATTGGATGACTATAAGGAACTTTTGCTCATTTTGTTAAGTGTGTTAATGTGGGAACATAGGTGGGAACAATTTAAATATGCTTGTTATGTAAGAAAATGTCCTTTTTTTTTAGAGATACATACTGAAATCATTTAGCAACATCATGATGTCTGGAATTTTTTTCCCCACAAAAATAAAAATAGATGAAGTACGGCAGACTGGCAATCATTGTTAAATCTAAGTGATGAGTGTTTGGGTGTTTATTGCATTGTTTGTATGAGTCAGGACCTAATGAGGAGGCAAAAACTGTTTGTATATTTAAAGCAAAGGGGTTTGAGACAGGGTGTTAGTTACACAGGAGATGGGAGACTGAGGAGCCCAGCAGAGAACCCAGAGATTAGAGGCAGCCACTGCCAGCCCTGGGCTGCAGGGACAACGCAAGAAGGTGCTGTCCCTGGAGCCCAGGGCCTGGGGCTACTTAGCAAAGTAGAAACCACAGCAGGCCTTTGGTAGGGGGGCAGGGGAGGGGGCGCTGGAGTCACCGTGGAGCCACAGCTGCTGTGGTGATACTACCCACAGTAGAAAGGAGGGGAAAACCCTGCTTCCTTCTTCCCTCCCCCTAGTCTCTTGCCAGTGCTCCCTCTCAGCCAAGCATAACCTACAATCAAAATGAAGTTATCAGGGGTCAGCCCCTCACAACACAGAGCAGAGAGGGGCAAGTGGAATGGGCCTGAGGGCAAACAGGTTTAGGGCTTGTGTGGGATTCTCTAGACATTTGTGTGTGTGTTTTTTTTAAAGGGAAGGAAAAGAGATCTCTACCCTAAAGCATTGTTTACCCTAAAGCATCCAAGAGGCTGGCCATGGACACCCCTGGCTACCCTACCAAGTTCCGGATGGCAGGTTCTTGGGGTAGAAGAGCGTTAGTTACATTTTCCAGCAGCTGCTGGTTGCTCAGGTAATGTCTTTCTGGCAAATAAACCAAGAGCCTCTCTGTGTCAGCATAGCCTGCTGTCAAGGACCCAGAAAGAATCAACTGCCATCGCTGCAGAACTATCAGCTGTAGACCATGGAAATTAGGCTTAAGATCCCACAGTGATGAACTACCCCAAATCCATTTCCCATTTTTCTAGTAACAGAACCTTCACTTTGTTCCTGCTGGCAAAGTGCCCAGCTTAAAAATTGAGTTCCCTAGTTCTCTTGGAGTTACTGGTGGCCATCTGATTGAGTTCTGGCTAATAAGATGTAGCTGGAAGTCCTTGGGGAAGGTGCGCCTTTAGGGATAAAAAGGCGAGTCTCGATGCTCTCCCTGCTTCTGCCTCTGTAAGACATGGATGCAATGCCTGGTGATGTAGCAGCAGGCTTATGACAATGAGGACTAAAGTTAGATGCTGGAGCAAGAGGGAGTCTGGAATGATGATGACGTCTTTGAGCAGCTGCACCAGCCCTGGCCTGCCTACCCCTGGGCTTCTTGTTAGGTGATTAAAATAGATCCCTTACTTATTTAGCCACTGAGGGACTGAACGGTTTTGTGTGATTTGCCATTGAACACATACCTTGACTCGAAGCAGAGAAATATGCTTTCACTCAACAGAAGGAAAAGAAGGAAGTAAATAAGTTGACTACCAAGGAAGAAACTAGCAGCACGATTTCTATGTATAGCACACAGCAGATGTTCAAGAAATATACTCCAATAAATGGGCGAGTCAATGTGG
This sequence comes from Mormoops blainvillei, assembly GCA_004026545.1. Taxonomy (NCBI): domain Eukaryota; kingdom Metazoa; phylum Chordata; class Mammalia; order Chiroptera; family Mormoopidae; genus Mormoops; species Mormoops blainvillei. Next base: position 47,351 of record PVJD01007543.1, read on the forward strand.
ATGAGTGAGTAGTGAATCTGGAGTATGAAGGCTTCCTGTGGTGAGACGGGCTCTCCCACTGTCGACCCAAAGGAAGCTGGCAACAAACATAACCAGTACACCTGCTGTTATCACAATTATCTTGGGATAAAGAATATTATTTCCTGAATGTCCTGATAAAAATGCAAATAGTGTTTGTGGAAGGATAATACACGTTTTTTCATCACCCAATGGATAACAGGACTCTGAGGATATAGGTGTGATACATATACTCTAACCTCCAATGAGTCACTCCTGTACAATGCCCACCTTCTCCTACCGAGTGTGGGAAGAACCTGGGACTTGCTTGTAACTAACAGGATATGGCAAAGGAGATGGACTGTCACTCCCTATATAAAGTTACGCTACGGGCATACCTTATTTTATTGTGCTTCGTTTTATTGTGCTTTGCAGCTACTGCATTTTTTACAAATTGAATGTAAAACCCTTCACCAGCAAAAAGATTCTGACTCACTAAAGGCTCAGATGCTGGTTAGCATTTTTTAGCAATAAGGTATGTTTAAATTAAGGTATGTATATTGTTTTATTAGACATAATGCTATTGCACACTTAATAAACTACAACATAGTATGAACATAATTTTTATATGCATTGGGAAACCAAAAATTTATGTGACTTAATGCAGTATTTACTTTATTGCGGTGGTCTAAAACCAAACCTCCAATATCTCCAAGGTATGCCTGTATATGGCAAAGGTGACCATATATGTGTGTGTGTCACACATACACAGAGCTCTGGAGAGAGATTCTTCCATGCTGACATTGAAGAAGGGAGCTGCAGGTGGTGAGCTGGCCAGTTGGCAAGGAACTGTGGGCAGCCTCTAGGAGCTGAGAGGGGCTCTTGCTGACAGCCAGTAAGGCAACAGGGACCTTCATCCTACAGCTTAAGAGATGAATTCTGTCAACAAGCTGAATGAGTCTGGGTGATCTTGAGAGTCAACTGCCTGTACCCAGGTTCTGAGGCTAACTCCAGTCAAGCCTTCAGATAAGAACACAGCCCTGCCCTTGATTGCAGCCTGTCACTTGAGCAGCAGACCCAGCTAGTCTATGCCCAGAAACTCTGAGATAATAAATGTGTTGCTTTAAGCCACTAAGTTTGTGGAAATTTTTACACAGCAATAAAAAACTAATACAATGGGACAGAGAATAAAGATCCTTTGAGGAAAGAGATGAGGCTGTGAGGAGTTGTCTGGAACCCAGCCCGGGGAGGGAAGATCTGGCTAAAATATTCATTTTTTTTTTCCTTCACTAATTTGTCAGCTACTTATTAAGGGCTGCTATCATGTGCCGGGCACTAGGTCACAGCATAAAGCTTTTGTCTCTCACACCTCATTTCTTCTTTACCAGGCAGCCACAGCAGTAACTTTTCCTCTTTGGACATGGTTGAAGGGATAGAAGGGGAATTCACAGTTGTAGAGTTCCCATTATGACCTGGGCACACGGCCAGATACTTTACATACACTGACTCATCAATCATCACAGTGATGCTTATGGTCAGTATTAATCTGATCATTTTACAGATTAAAAAACTGAAGTCACACAATAGTAGAGCTGGGATTCTAAGAAATGAAGTCACCTCCTATTCTGAGTTGGGTTAGAATTTGGTGTAGGGAGAAATCAGGTCATCTGAGCTCATATGGCCTACTTTATCAAGCAGCCTCCTCCTACCCTTCTCAGAAACACATTCTTGAAAGAATTAATGTATTATGCATTAAAAAAATACAATCTGTAACTTATGGCAATTTTAAAATGAAACAAATATCATGTGCCTTTTTAACTCTCCTTTGTCAGCATATTTTTCCCTTTTGATAAAGACATTGTTAGAATGTCCCTTCAAACGTGTTCCAAATTTGAATCTGGTATCAACACTCCTTTCAACTGCATTCCACTACATTGCTGTGAGGGTTCAATGGAATAATGTAGATAAAGCATCTGGTCTTTTTTTATACAAAGCTTTGTATTCTTTTCTTTTCATTTAACATGTTATCAGTCAGAGTCCTGACAGGAAACAGAGCTCACTCCAATGGCTCAAATGAAGTGTCATTTAGTGAAGGATGATTTACCGAGATGTGGATAAGCTGAAGGGATCCGATGAAGGATGGTGAGGCACCTAGGAGCTGGCCATAGCAGGGAGCTGTTACCACCTCAGCCTAAAGGGCAAGGGGGTAAAATGGAGGTACCAGAGCCCAGAGAAGGCTACGGGCTTATAAGAGGGATGCCCAGCAGGAGCTCTAGTCCTAGAGGTGCTGACACAAGGAGAGTGGAGAAGACACAACCTGACCTCTCCCTCCTCCCACCCTACCATCTCTGGCTGGTGTCCTCAATGGCTGAACCCAATCCAGCTGGAAGGCAAGGGAGTCAGGATAAAGTAGTTTGCTGGGGTCAACTTCCTAGGGTGCAGAGCAAGGCAGAAATGATTCTGCAAGGACAAATGGAGAAGAATTAGCACATTATATTATGAGTACTATGGCATGTCATTAAATATCCTTTGAAAACAGTATTCTTAATGGTTAAGTAATATTTCATCATTTGGTGGGTCTGCAATTTATTAGCAGTGGTAGTAGCAGTGATACTGAGAGATCTCATCAGATCACTGGGGAGGAGAAGGGAGAGGCCGTAGAAGGTGTTTACCCAAGGCAATGGTAAACAGTCTAGGATGGGATTGGTTGAGAAGCTGAACACCTTGAGAGTGCATGGAATTATGGGCCAGAGGATCTGAAATAAAAGAAAGGTTCGCTGGCTGCCTTCTTCCTCGAGGATGCCTAGATGCTTGTGCTGCAGCTGCCTGCTTTTCCTAATGCACGGTATTTTGGATGGGAAGGAACTCCAGATGCAGCCTAGGAAGGGGCTGGCCTGGCAGAGCGTGGCAGGGTTATTCTTGCTTGGATGTCCTAAAGGGGACGAGCCCTGAGGCAGAAGCCTGCCACTCTTCCAAAATTATGTAGCTTTTGTATCTGATGTTATTTTAGTTTGTAAACTAACCCTATAGAATTAAGATAATTAAAACTAACAGGGGGGTACTTCCAGCCAAGATGGAGGCATAGGTAGATATACTGCCTCCTCGCACAAGCGAAAGGACAACAAATTTGAAAACAAAAAACAACCAGAACTGCCAGAAAATGGAACTGAATGGAAGTCCGACAACCAAGAAGTTAAAAGAAGAAACATTCATCGAGGCTGGGAGGAGGGGTGGAGAGGGCATCCGGGCGTAGAGGATGCACAGCAAGGTGGCGGTTAGAAGACCACTCAGGCGAGACAGCGGCTGGCGGTCCCACATTTGTGTGTGGATGAACCAGGAGGAACAACAGGGGAGCGAGACAGACTACACAACCCAGGGCTCCAGCGCAGGAAAAGAAAGCCTCAAAACATCTGGCTGTAAAAACCTGTGGGCATTGCAGTGGTGGGAGAAACTCCCAGCCTCACAGGAGTGTTCATGGGAGAGACCCACAGGGTCCTAGAATGTACACAAACCCACCCACTCAGGAATCGGCACTAGAAGGCCCCAATTTGCTTGGGGGTAGCGGGGGAAGTGACTGAAAGCCTGCTGAGAGCCGAGCAAGTAGCAATGTTCCCTCTGAGACCCCTCCCCGCCCCACACAGGGCCACAGCTGAGTGACAGGGGTTGCCCCACCCTGGTGAATACCTAAGGCTCTGCCCCTTACAACATAACAGGTGTGCCAAGACAAAGAAATATGGCCCAAATGAAAGAACAGATCAAAACTCCAAAAAAAGAACTAAGCAATGAAGAGATAGCTAACCTATTAGATGTAGAGTTCAAAACACTGGCCATCAGTATGCTCATAGGATGGTTGAGTATGGTCACAAAATAGAGGAAAGAGTGAAGGCTATGCAAAGTGAAATAAAGAAAAATATACAGGGAACCAACAGTGAAGGGAAGGAAACTGAGACTCAAATCAATGATTTGGAGCAGAAGGAAGAAATAAACATTCAACTAGAACAGAATGAAGAAATAAGAATTTGAAAAATTGAGGAGAGGCTTAGGAACCTCTGGGACAACTTTAAAGTTCCAACATCTGAATCACAGGGGTGCCAGAAGGAGAAGAGGGAGAGCAAGAAATTGAAAACTTATTTGAACAAATAATGAAGGACAACTTCCCCAATCTGATGAAGGAAATAGACTTCCAGGAAGTCCAAGAAGCCCAGAGAGTCCCAAAGAACTGAGACCCAAGGAAGCACACCCCAAGATACATCATAATTACATTACCCAAGATGAAAGATAAGGAGGGAATCTTAAAAGCAGCGAGAGAAAGAGAGAGAGTTACCTACAAAGGAGTTCCCATAAGACTATCAGCTGATTTCTCAAAGGAAACCTTACAGACAAGACGGGGCTGGAAAGAAGTATTCTAAGTCATGAAAGCCAAGGACCTACATCCAAAATTACTCTATCCAGCAAAGCTATCATTTAGAATGGAAGGGCAGATAAAGTGCTCCCAAGATAAGGTAAAGTTAAAGGAGTTCATCATCACCAAGCCCTTATAGGAAATGTTAAAGGGACTTATATAAGAAAAAGAAGATCAAAACAATGAACAGTAAAATGACAACAAGCTCACAACTATCAACAACTGAACCTAAAAAAAAACACAAACAAAAACGAAGCACACAGATAGAAGAGGAACAGAATCACAGAAATGGAGATCACATGGAGGGCTATCAGTGGGGAGGGGGGAGAATGGGGGAAAAGGTACAGGGAATAAGAAGCATAATTGGTAGGTACGAAATAGACAGGGGGAAGTTAAGAATAGCATAGGAAATGGAGAAGCCAGAGAACTTATATGAACAAAGAACTTATATGGACATGAACTAAGAGGAAGGAGATGCTGGTGGGAGGGGGGTGGTGCGGAGGGGAATAAATAAGAGAAAGAAAATGGGACAACTGTAATAGTATAATCAATAAAGCACACTTAAAAAAGGGGGGGAAATGATAGGAGAATTCAGGTGTTAAAGAGTTTAGCCTTAATTGATAGGCTTAAGTGATTAAAGCTGTAACTAAAGAGTTAGAGTTTAGCTTAAGTGATTAATGCATGTGGAAAGCTGTTATTCCAAAATTGTGAAGCTTTTGAATAAAGACTTACTTCCTTTATCACCAAACCTTTGCCTCTGGAATTTTGCCTAGAGGGTGGCGGTGGGGTGCAGGACCCCACTTGCTGTTTGGTAACAGCAGTAGCAGCAGAAGCAACGATATTAGCAGAGACTTAGATTCCTTTCTGTTCAATTACTGCAAGGGGCATCTTTGTCCATAACTATTCCTATACATCTGCCATTTTTAGTGACACAGTTCATGGAGGTCTCTCCATGGAGGCTTGGAGAATCTAGGTAAGAAATATGAGAGGCCCAGCCATCCCAGAATCCATGGAAGCCACTTTGGTCATCAAGTCCTAACCTTGCTTTGCTCATTTGCAAGTCAGGAGAAGGCTTGGGCAGAGCCTGAAAGAACAGTTCTTCAAAAAATGCAAGGCTGGGCTCAGGGCTGAGGGAGGGTGGAGGGACACCCAGGGTTGGGTCTGGCGCTCACAAAAGTGCCCACTCACTAGAACACTGTTAAGTGCCAGGAGACTCAGCATTCTGGGCTTCCACCTACCTTTCTCCTTGGGGCTCCTGGGCCTTGGGCTGTGGTGAGCTTGCTCCCCCTGCTGGCCAGCCATAGCATCCTCGAGAAACAGTGTTGGGTCCAGCTCCTGTGGCCTGTGCATCATACCCTGAGCGTAGTCACCAGTATGTGCCCAGGTTCTGGGACTACCACACTGGGAAGTTCCTACAGGGCTTCGAGCACCTGAGAGATGTTTGCATGCACCTCCCTGGGATGGAAAACTGTCTTGGTTATAACAGGGTCTCTTGGACACTGGTGGAAATTTAAACGCGTACCTACTGAGAGTCTTCATACTTTTGACTCAGCCTCACCTCCTCCAGGAAGCCTTCCATGGCCACACTCCCAACCTTCGTTGTAATCTATATGCCCCTTTTTCCTGCTTCTGCAGCATTTTTGCATGTCTCTGACACAGGTGAACAAGAAAAGTTAACTTTTGCTCTAATTTTTAACATTTCTCACTCCAGTTCTGCCAAGAAATTGTAGTAACTTGATTTCAATCATTTCAGGGTTTCCTCTCTGATCTTTCCCTGGGATTGTGAACTAGAGGGAGGTGGAAGGAAGAGGGAATGCCTACATAGCCATGACACAGGGGGCTATCAGGCCTCTCTGTCATCTGTCCTCATGCACCTGCTGTGATGCTCCTGGGCAGCAGCCAGGGAGTCCCCACCTAGAGGCCCTGCATTCCTGATTGTGGACTCCTTCACGGGTTACGTTGGATTCCCGGGAACCCATGTGGCCCTTTCATTGCGCAGGGGCAGTGGATTTTCTGAAAGAATAGCTAAGGAATAGGAAAAAGCTACACACTTTTCAACCTCTCCCACCCCACCCGGTGCCTCTCTGGAAATGAGGCTGGTACCCTCTGCTCTCACATCCTGTTGCCTTACTTGGTCCTGTCACACCCCAGGGGCCCAGCTCAGAAAGCAGGGCTCAGGGCTTACCTTTCACCTCCTCTGCTCTGACTTGGCCCCTTGCTCAGGCCTGGGAATCTTACCCTGGGCAGGAAACTTTGCTCTCGTTCCCCAGTGGTTTCCTCCCAAATCTTTTGTCCCTGTCCAAGTGACTCTTTCCCTAACAATCTGGGAGGGCTTTTGAAAAACAAAAGCCAGGAAGTGACTGCTTTTATTCTGCTGCTCTCACACCTCTTCCTGTCTTCCAGAAGGAAAGGAACCCTGGCTTAATTGGGGAGAAAAAAGAAAAAGGGAAAAGGAGGTGAGGAAATGGAGGAGAAATTGTCTAATGTTTTAGTAGTCATGCCACTGCACACTCCTGCACTTATTCTTGCCTCGCTTGTCCTCACGCTCCTGTCCCAGGATGGGGGTGGGGCAGCCAGGACTCGCCCTCTCAGAGGCCTTGGCGGCCAGCCCTGTCACCCCCAGCACAAACCTGGCCTGTGGCACATCCTCAGTCAATGTAGGCCATCAGTAAAGATCTTAAGACAGCCAGAAAAAGCAAGGATGTAATCTAATCCCAACAGGGAGAGGCAGGGAGAAAAACAGAGAGAGAAATCTGCCCAGAGAAATGGCCTTTAGAGAAATGAGCACTTGACTAGGAGCTGGGAGGCTTGTGTGCAGGGAGGCCTTAGAAATGGTGCTTCGACCGTATTCCGGGCAGGTCCTGCCACTGAGTCTGGGAGGCAGAGGGGGAGACAGAAGAAATCATGGTCTTTGCAGTTGACACTGCCCTATGAAACAGCCTACTGGTGGGTGTGACCATAGGCAATCACTTACCCATTCCTAAGTCTCAATTTCTTCATCTGCGAAGAATATCCACATTGAAGTGCTGTTGTGATGATTAAGTGAGAGTAGGTGTGAAAGTGTTTGCTGAGAAACAGGCACCAGGTGTTAGAAAGGTAGAGTCAGACTGGACCTTGGTTTAGCAACCTTGGTATTTGAGCTCTGGCTAAGAAAGAATTCAGAACCAACACTGAAAATATAAGAGAAAGTGGATTTAGAAAGTCACAGAGGTAGAAGTGAGCCATTGAAGAAATGGGCTCAGGGAACAATCTACAGAGGCAAAAAGAAGGGACCTCGTGTTACCAATAGAGACCTGGTTCTTGCTGATGCCGTAAAGAATTCCAGATCAGCAAATCCATTAGTGCAGGCAGGGTTTATTGGTGATATATTTTCATGGAAGAGAACAGGTCTTGTCGAGGCTGGGGTTGGGGGGAAGGCATAGGTTCAGGGCAAAGCAGGGTCAGGGGTGGCAAGCACGCGGGTGGTGGGGGAAGGGAGGGTGAGGGGGTGGCCAGAGGCCAGGAGGACTGAGGCCAGGTGGCCAGAGTGAGTCCTTTGTCCCGAGGACTTACATAGTTGTTAGGATGGGATGGGGCTGAAGAAGCTACATATTGAATGACAGGTAAAGGTAGTGTCAGCTTTGGGGGGCGAGAAGGGTGTGTGAATACCCATAAGCACGAATGGGCTTCTTCCTTTGGACACGGTGAGCCCTTTCTGGCCTTTCAGGCCTTGGGATGAAAGCAGTTTCAAATGCTTTCCTTCCCAGATAGTGGAAACGATACATAGAACTTCAAGGGCTTCCCTCTCTCCTGCCTTTACTTCCCTTCTGGCTGCTCGTTCTGCTGTAACACTCCTCCCTCAGGTAACAGGAACCCAAATCTTTGGGGACTTTGGGGTCAGGACAGCTGGGTTAGTGGGGGAGGCACGTCTCCCTCCTCCTCCCTGCCTTGGTTTGCCATCTATCTTACTGAACACTTGGAACTTAGGAGAGAGAAAGATAAAGGTAACGGGCAGGCGCTGGGGGGATAGGGAGAAGGAGCGGGGAAGGGAGCAGGTGTGCTCCCGGGAGGGAGAGTCATACTCAGTCCTCTGGCTTGAGAATATTTATCAGGAGGTCTCAGAGGAGGATCCTCATAGAATATTCATCAGTTTTCTGGTTGTGTCCTTTTAGGGTCATGGTCTCTACTGATCGGTTAGTGCCAGGCAGGGGGTCATTAGTCAATGCAGCTGGTCCCGCTGTCAGCTCTGCCATTGCTTGTCTGGTTCTGCTGCTTCTCTGGGCCGGCAGCTGACACAGCTGAGGTCTAGATGTTACCCCAGGGGTTAATGCTTAAGGGCTATTCTCCAGCCCCCTTGTTCGTTCTCCCTCCGAAGGGGTCTAACCCACACGACTAGCAACATGCCGGGGGAGGAAAGACCAGGGGAGGGTCCGGACAGCATGGCCAGCAATATGCTGGGGGAGGAAAGGGCTGAGGTAGTGGTGTGGCAGATATACGTCAAGATGCCATGCCCACCCCGCCCCCGCCCAACTTGGTGGTTACTGTGAGGTGAGTGACAACACTAGCGGTTCAGTCCCCCTGGGATTTGCAGGGCTCTCAGCGGCGACCTCAATGGCTGTCCACCCAGCCCACCCTCCCAGGGCATGGAACCTTGGGTCAGATTTAGTCTCGGAGCATTGATCTCTGCCCACGTGCCCTTGAGCAGCTGGGATTTCTGGCCACTGCCCCATTCAGGCTGCCCACTTCCCATCGGGCACTTATTCACTGTGTGCCTCCTCAGCCAGGCCCTGTAGGATGGTCTGTGGGCATGGAGATGAGGTGGTCCAGGCTGCAGCCCCTCTCCTGGTCCCACCTGCCCCCAGGCCTGAGCCTGCCATCAGACTCATGGCTCCTGCACACCTCTTGTTCGGAGAATCAAGCAGTCCTGGGGTTCAGGCCAGGCTGGGGTGTGGTAAGAAGGGTGCGGTTGCAGGGCCAGCCCCCCTCCTTTTATAAACCAGGTGCTGAAGTTTCCTGTGGTCACACTTCCACTGGGGGGCAAAGCCAGGACTCAAAGCAAGGTGCGCGGCCCAAGGCCACACCCCTTTTTGCCATATCTCATGTAAACTCTATAAACCCACTCTCTTCTAAGGTAAAACAGGATAATTTATATACAATTTACCTCACCACAGTGTTGTGAAGTTAAAAAAATAACATATATAAAAGTGTTTGTAAACGGATTAACGCATCTGGACTTGTCCCCAGCGCCTGGCACTGTGACTGTACAGAGTGGGTGCTCAGGAAACCCTTTTGGGTTGGGTTACTCTCAGGCCCACAGGGTATCCTCCTCTCACAGTGCCTTCTCCCGCCCTCCCTGCTCTTGCTCTGCTCTCGCCCCGCACCTAAGGCGCCAGGTGCTCAGCCAGGTGGCCTAGATGTGGGAAGGATGGCCCTGTCCTTCCCTGAGAGACATTCACAGCCCAGTTGGGAGAGACTGACAAGGTACCAGACAAAATGTGGTGTGAAAAGTGCATGGCAGGGGGTGCCAGGCTGCCATGGGAACCGGGGGGCTTGTAACCACAAGAATGAGCACAGCTCCTTACATCTGTGCATTGCTTTCAGCTTTTCAAAGAAATGGGTGTGAAGGGCGGGGGTGGGGGGGTGGGAGACAGAAAATTGAGAAATGGAGCTTTCCCAGTCCCCTTTTGTTCACATTCCAGGACTGTCACCTTAGTTGAGCTCTTTCAATGGAGAAAAAAAGAAGAAGGACACAAAGACTCTCTCACCCACTGATAAATGAAGCATTTTTAGCAGCTCTGTGTTGCACAGTCATTGCTTGGTGTTTGTTTCTCCGCAAGGCTTTGCAGCGTCAGCTGACAATGGCTGTAAAGGCCTAAGCATTTAGAATCTGGGTACTGCTTCCAGTGAATAGAATTATCACCTCCTGTTAATGGGCCACTCCACAACCCCCTTCTAGCTTAGTGCCCAAATTACATGAATTGTCTAAGCAGAATGAGTTTAACCCTTGTGGGTTGGCTCTTAAGTGTGGTATTGCAGCAGGAGGGGGTAGATAATTAGGTGGTCACAAATAACCCCAAATCTGTGCCTTAAAACCACAGATTTATTTTTGCTCCCACTACATGTCCGTCCATGTGTTGGCAGGTCTCTGTTCCATGCCATCCCCACTTGGAGACCCAACATCAGGAGGCCCGTTGGGAAAGGGAAGATGGAGATTCCCTGACTCTCAAACGCTTTCATGTGGAAGTGACCCTACCACCTATCAAATCCACTGGCCAGAGTGGGTCCACATGGCCATGCCCACCTTCAAAGGCGGGGAGAGTAGTTGGGAACAGAACCTGGTCCACAGTGATGTTCACACAGGTGGCAAAGGGCATAACCCGCTCACAGCATGGGCTCCATCCCTGCTAGTCGATTAGGATCTCAAGGCTTTTCGGGTCGCACTGTAGATGACCAACTCTCCCTTCACATCTCAGCTTTGACTGCCTGAGAGAGAGTGTGATGGGACCAGGGAATATCACCCTTATTTGGGCTAGACTTCTGAATGCTGCCTGGAGCAAGATTGCCTGTGTGTGTTTGGTGTGGTATGTGCTGCGCGTGTCTGTGTGTGTGTTCTTCAAGGCTCCCACTGGTGTGCAGAGGTCACATGGGTGGGCCACATGGCTCCTGCAGGAGACCTTTGCTTCCATCAGGTATGGCTGAGGCCTTTTCCCTCAGAAGGGGCTGCATGGATTTGGGTGGCTCCACTCCTCAGGTATTTAAAGAACATTAACCTAAATGTTGGCTTATCTAAAAGCAGTGATTCTCAAACTTTAGGATACACGCAAATCACCTGAGGGACAAGCTTGTGAACAGTGCAGCTTCCTGTGTCCTGCACACACACGGTCTCATTCAGTAGGTCTCAAGCGGGCCTGGAAATCTGCATGTAACAAGTGCCCCAGGTAGTTCAGAGCTTCCTTTTCTGAAAGCTGAATTTCACTCTCCATCTTTCTCTCCTTAGAGGAAGTTTTACAAAGAACCAAACTTTTAGAAGAGAGACCCCACGACAGTGTCAAATCATATCCCTCTATGACAAAGCAGTGGCTCAGTGAGTGAAATGCTCCAATTGGGGATCTTGGGGACTCCATGCATTACTGCTTCAAATGTGTTCAACTAGAATGCCCCGGCAGGGGAGTGCGGCTCCCTGGGGTCTCCAGAAAGCTTTGTCACTTCACCAAAGGGTGCTGCTGTTTCAGCTGTGGAAACCCTAGGTGATCCATCCTTTCTCAGAGAGGCTGCAGCCTTGCTAGAAGAAATAGCATTGGCTTTGCATTAGGGCCCCAGGAGTCTCATCCTGGTCCCACCAGCAATAGCTGTGCATCCACAGGCAAGTTACTTAACCTCTCTGAGCTGCTGCTTCCCATCTGGACCAGAGGACTAACACCTGCTTTTCTTTAATGATTTTTGGTAACTAAACAAGATAATGTAAGGAAACAGCCTGGCACAGAGCAGCTGCTCCCTGCATGGGAGCTGTGATAGTGTTCTGTGAAGGGAGTTTCACGTGGGACTGGGCAGAACAGGCTCAGGGCGAGACTCCCTGCGAGGGCCTGGGGAAATACAAAAGCTCTGCCTACTGTGGTAAGCACCAAAAGCCACCTCTGCTGAGGGCCAGCCCAGCAACAGCCCAGCCGGGGGAACATGGGCCCAGCACTGTTATGAGGGGCCACAAACCTGCGGCTACAACACCACAGTGACTTCCGCCTTAGGCCACAGGGCATCCTGCTTGCTGGCCTCCTTGGCTGTCTCTAGGCTTCTAGCTCCTGCCCTTCCCCTGGGCTGTCAGTTCTGCCTTCCTCAGGTTAATGTAACCTCTGAATAATTTAGCAGATCTCCCCTTGCTCAACTGAAGTTCTTATCATGAGGCAAAACAAAATTGATTCATATATATGCAAGCATTTTCCCAACAGCTGTGACTGGCTTACACAACAGATGGCCCCTGACATTCATTTGGCTGGCAGGGAGAACCTTAGGTGCGGGGTCCAACATGGATTGAATGGGAGCTGGGGAACGAAGCAAGCTCTGGGTCTGCAGTCAGGAGGCAGGCCAGGCCTCACTAGGGCAGCCGTGGCCCAGTTCCCGAGCGGCTCTGAGAGCCCGTGCCTCTGCAGTCCAGGACCTCTGCACGCGCTCCCTCTGCAGGGGCTGAGTCCAGACCTCAAGGCTGGGACACCTTTCCTCCCCAGGGACCAGCACAGGACAGTGTGCCATTCAGCTGGTCTGAACCTGGGGATTGCTGCCTGAGGGCGGCCTCCAGCTGCTGCTAGGAGCAATGTCAGAAGGTACTGGGGCTGCTTTGCAGGTACCTTTTCCAGAAGGGACAAAACTGGGGTTCAGAGCCCTTGCCACAGCAGTCTCTCCTCTGTGGGCCCCTGAGAAATGTGCGTTGAGCTGACCTTTACAGGTCAGCACCTCTGGGGTCTGCCCACTAGTCACACTCCTTAACTCCCAGCACAACTCAGCCCTGTATTCCGCAAATGCTTCCTGAACCCTCACTCTGCTGGATACTGGGAATGAGAGGGTGGGAACGGCTCTGTTGCTGCCCTTGGAGAGGTTCCCAGCCGGGGGTGGGAGCTTCAGACATGTGAATAAAACTCTGCCAGGGGGGCCGAGGACCCTGTGGAGGGCAGTACTGCCAACCCTGGCTTATAGCACCATCACCTGAGCATTTCTGAAGGTGCCATGTGGGCCCCTTCCCAACCACTGTGCCTTGATGAATAAAGATCCACTCGCTTCCTCAAGCTGTCATTCTGTACCAGACACTGTTCAAAGTGCTTTACAAACATTCACTTACTAAATTCTTTAAAAACCGCCCCAGGGGTGGGCACTGTCATTACTCCCATTTACATATGGGGAGACTGAGAGCGAGTAACATGCCAGGGTCATATGTTGCAGAGCCAGGATCTACCCAGGTGTCTGGTCCTGAGGCCAAAGGCTGCCTGGAGTGACACCCTGGCCAACAGCACCCCAATGGACCCAGCCTCCTAGGACTCTGATTCTGCTTCTTTCCTGCTCCAGCAAATTGACAAAGACACGTTTCAGGCCTGCAGGATGGCTTACAAACAGTGGGGACTGGCAAGGGCCTCCCATGTTTAGCCCCGGGACCAGTTCAGCAGAATTAAGCTCAGGGATCCAGGAGAGTGAGGGAGGCCCTCCATTGGGAAAAGGGCTAGGACCTTCATCTTTTCACACGTGGAGGATGGTAGGGAAAATTCAACACTGACATTGGCTTAAGGTCTTAGAAAACCGAACTAGTGAGCAGAGAATGTCCACCTGACTGTGCTGTGTGAAAGCAAGCAGAATCACAGCCAGGCTGTGACATGTCCTTGCCTGTCCAGCTGGTCAGTGTCAAGGTGTCAGACTCTGGCAGGTCTTGTCTGATGACATCAGTAAAATCTGTAATAAATCAGAGGGTCTGACTATGGAGCAGTGACAGCTGTCTGTGTGCTGTGTGGATGCCTGTCCCCTCCCTAATTCCACGTGGGCTCTGGTGCCAGTTTGCTCCCTAGCCTGAGGGACCAGCAGAATGCCCTCCAGCCCAGCACCATGCCTGCAGATACAGCCACCATGTGCAGCAGGTGGGGTGGGTGGGAAGTAGGTGAGAACATGAGTCTGGGTCCATTGATATGATTTGCTCTTAACTTATAGCAGGGAGCTGGGCCTTTTAGGGAACAAATGCTCTAGGGAGCTAGATTGGAAGGACTCCAGAGCCAGGTAGGCTGAGTCCAGGTGGCTCAGGCAGCAGAAAAATAAGCTTGTGTTCCCAGGCCTGCTAGATTTCAGCAGGGCTCAGTTAGAGGGTGCAGGGAGGAAAGGCAGAGGGGGAGGCACAGTTGAGGAAGGAGTGGGCAGGATCCAGCCCACAGACACCAGTACTCCCCTCCATTAGTCTTTGCTCTGAACAATCTTACTCATTCTGCCTCAGTCAGGAAGCTCTCAAGCATCCCGGTGGGTGAAAGGCTTCAGTCATTATCATTATCAATAGGGACAACAACACTGTCTTTCCAAAGAGGCGTAATCAAGAGGAAGGACGTCCCTGGAGACAGAGAGAGAATGCAACTTAGCATCTGCGAGCTCTGCAGCAGGGAAAGAAGGGGCAGAGGGCACAGCCCAACAGCCAGTTATCTAGCCTGAACCCAGGAGACATTCCTGACCGTTGATTTCTGACATGGTTCACCCACACCGCACACCCAGTCCGCCACCAGATTTCACCAATACTACCTCCTAAATGTAGCCTGAGTCCTGCTTCTTTCCAGCTCCACTGCCACGGGCAAGTTTAGGCCACCATCATCCATCCTGTTACTACAATGGCTCCTTCCCCAAACTGTCACTGTGCCCTCCCTCAGCCAATTGTTCACACTGGGCTCATTTTTTAAAATGCAAGCATTACCGTGGCCTTCTCTTGCTGTGACATTCTCAAAGGCTCCCACTGCAGTTACAACAGACTGAATGTCTCACCGTGGCCCACAGGCTCTGTGTGCTCTGGCCCTGACAGGCCGCTCAGCCGCACCTCTCCCCACACCCTCCCTTGCGCTCCGTGCCAGCATGCTTGGTTTTGTTCTTTGACAATTGGACCAGTTATTAATTTATTGCCTCTCAACTTCAAATCCATCATCCTTCATTGCCTGCTCTGAGAAAATGGAGACGGGCATTCTAAACCTTTCTCCCCGGGTGGCACAATGTTGAATTTTGTTAGTAGAGGGTGCTGGATGGACCCTAGGGTAGGACTGGATTTTCCTCTTCCTGGTTCCAATGTGATCCTCTTGCCAGGTTCTTGCAGGGCAGTGTCTCCTACAGTGGGAGCCTCCATGGTGTTGGGACCCTGAAGCTGCCCTGGCACCCCCAGGGGCTTTGCAGTAGGGCACTGCTGCTGAAGCCCCTCACCAAGGACCCCAGCATTCCCTCAGGTGGCTTTACATGGAGTTCCGAAGTGGGGCACCTGCTGTGTATGTCTTCCCTATTACCCAAAGGGGGCATTTCCAGCAAGTTCTGCCAGTGTGGCATCTGACTAGCAGCTTCTCTCCACCATGAGCCATGGCGGCCCCTCCTCCAATGGTCTGGATCTCAGACTGGACGGGGCAGAGGCTGCTCCTCATCTATTCCCAGAGTTCTCTTGACTTCTTACAAGCTAAGCCCTTACCGCTCCAATCCCCTTTTGTAATAGTAATAAGAATTCCTTACAGAATAATAATTCTTCATATTGAACTTTCTGTGTTCAAATTACTATGTGGTTTCAGTCTCCTGGCCGGGCCCCGACTGACGCCAAACCACACCAACTGTGTCAGGTCTGGTTTCTGTTCGGGCTGTGCACACAGGCTGCTTCTCCTGGCGAACACGGTGTAGCGGCTAAGAGCGTGAATACTGCAGCCAGACTACCTTTTTCAGACCCCAAGTCTAGCACTGGCTGCTGGGAAACCACTTGCTCTCTCTATGCCTTGATCTCCCCATCTGAAAACGGGGATGACAGGATTGTTGTGGGGATTACATAAATTAACCTATGTAAAGGGTCTGTCATGTCACTGTTATATGTCTTTGATATTATCAGCATTAGCTTCTTTTAACTCATACTTAAGGGTTCTAGCACCAGGGTCCCCTCTTCTGGGCAGTCCTTCCTGCCCACCTCCCATCCCAGGCTATTAGGTACCCCTCCTCTGTGCTTCCACACTACACTGTCCCTCTCACACCTCCACTACATGGACCTCATTGTGTTGTCACTGCAGGTTCACCTGCCAGTCTCTTCTGCAGGACCGCAAGCTCCAGGAGGGCAGTCTCTTCCCAGGACTCACTGCACCTGACTGAGTGAGGGAGTTAACCATTAGTTCAGGTCATCTGAGAAACAGACACTGAGACAGGATTACATGAGCAAGAGATGTGTTGGGGCAAATGCCTGTGAAGGACTAAGGGGAAGGGAACAGGATATGGTGGGAGGAAGAGCCTCCTTACCACAATGCAGGCCTGACACCTGTGAAGGGGAGAGGGAAGGAAAGAGGGCTGGGTAGGAAGGGTTTCCAATTTCAGAGCAGTTCTAAGAAAAATCTGCCCAGGCCACGGGGGCATCCTCGAGCGTAGACACTCGCTGGAGAATTCCTAGAATTCAGTGGAATAGGCTCGCATTAGCACAGCCACAGCAATCGGTCCTTGGCTGAAAGCAGCCCGCAGGAGGCACGGCCTCGGTGAAAATGTGGTGATGGATCTAGAGAAACAACAGCTGGGGCTGTCAGTCAGTTCTGCTCCCAGAGCAAATGTGAGCAGCACATTACCTGCACAGTGACTGACAGACTGAAGGTTGGCCACACCGCAAGGATACAAGTCCAAACGCAGCAATGCCAGAACCTGTCGCCTTGATGCAGTGAGAAAGGGTGGGTCTGTGGATCACCCCCTCCCCTCCACTCCTGAATAAACCTTTGTGTATAAATGTATATAAATATACACAGTGTTAAGTCCTTATATTATATATTGAATAAATAAAGTCATCCAAAATTCTACCATAAAAGAATGATTTTCAATTTCTTATGTTTACATCATTGCAATCATCATGCAAGTAGTACTTTATTTTTTTTTTAAGATTTGATATTTGTAACTAATATTTCCATGTTTCTTCCATAATCTTCATTATACTTTTTAGTGACTGAACGATGTTCAACAAATGGATGTAGCACAATTTCCTAAGTCATTACTGTTCAAGATTTCCATTATTCCTATTTTTTTGTGTGTTATAGTTAAGGGCATATACTATTTAGTTTCTGTTGGATTGTAGCTCTAGGGTAAATTTCAAGGTTTGAAGTTACTTGATCAAAAAAATGCAATTTTAGGATGTATCAAGTTTTGCCAAATTACTTTCTAAAAACACGTCAATTAATAATATGTATTAGTTGCCTATTGCTGCATAAAAAACCCCATAAAACTAAGTGGTTTAACACAACCCACATTTATTGTCCCACTACTTCTATGGATCAAGGATCCAGACATGGCTTAGCTATGTCCTCTGCTTCAGGGTCTGCCAGTGGCTGAGATGAAGGTGTCGCCAAGGCTGAAGTATCCTCTGAAAGCCTGACAGGGGAAGGATCCTCCTTCACGCCCACATGGTTGTTGGGGGCTGTTGGACTGATGCTGTCAGTTCTTAGCCCGCTGTTAGTCAGACTTTCCATGTGGGCCTCTCCAACATGGCAACTTGCTTCGACAAAGCATGCATCCAAGAAGATAGCATTCTGCTAGCAAGACAGAAGTCAAATCTTTTTCTAACTCAAGTACAGAAGCGACATCTGCTCAAAGTTCCTGTAGTCTATTGTTTTAAAACCAAGGGAAACAAAGGAGAGGGTGTCGCCAGACCAAGAATACAGGAGTGGGGGGCAGCGGGGGCCATCCTGGAAGTTGCCTACTACTACTGTCAACAAGAGCATATGCTAATGCCAATTTCACCACAACCTTACCAACACCAAATGTTCTAGTATCTAACCATTATAGTAGGTATAATGTTTAGTAGTATAGTAGGTATAAGAGACCATATTAGTGTTCTTTTCTCCAGTGTGGCATCCCTCCCTGGGTCCTTTGCTCTCAGCTGCTGCCAAGTACAATAATTTCCCAAAAGGTGCCAACTGATAGTAACCTAAAGGACTGCCCTAACTTGGACTTGAGAAGCTCTAAGACTTGCATTAGGCAACAGTGAGTTCCCTGAGAGGGTTCAAGTCTCAAGGAATTGCTGGTATTTGGGTGGCAACTCCAAGATCTGAACTCCCTGGTATTTGTACCACTTGAAAGTACTAAAATTTAGGAAACCGATCTTCTTTTTAAGCTTGCTATATACCCTCACTGGGCTTCACATTTTGCAAACTTTATTTCATTTTTATTGTCAAAACAATGCTGTGAGATACATATTAATATCCCAATTTTACAAACAGAAAACTTGAGATCAGATATGAAATCACTTGTTCACGATCATTCTAAGGTGCGAGGACCAGGATTGGAACCCATGGCTGGATGCCCAGTCTGGGTGCTCTCTGCTGGGGCCTCCTAGGATTCTGCCTTTCCACCCTGTTCCCAGTTCAGCATGAAATACATCCAGTGGCTCCGTCCTCTTCAGTTAGCTGAAAGGGTCTCTCCTGGGAAGTTCCAGAAGGTTCTGCTCAGTGTTTTTTTTTTTTTCCTGATAAAATAGGTGAGGCTGGAAAGTCACCTCTAACCAGCATGGTGAGAAAGGCTGTAGAGTCTACAGTATAAATCTGTACTATGAAAACTTCAGAATAGGACAGCATAAATGCAGTGTTTTGAGAATGGGATCTGGAGCCAGGCTGCTAGTTTTAAATCCTGGTTCTGCCACTTACAAAACTTTACAATTTGGGGCAAATTTCTTCACCTTTCTGTGCTGTTTGCTTGCCTGTAACATTGAAATAATCTCACTGATTACATGTTCCAATTTGGGGATAAAATTTTTTAAATGCCTCTAAGAACCCAGCACAGTGCCTGGGGCACAATGAAGGTCCCATAAACATTACTATAGGGATGGGGTGGGCGGAGGCCTCACTGAATAAGGACCCACACATCCATTTGGAGCCCAGCCTGGGATTATGCACATCTGGGAATTGGGTTCCAGGTGTATGCGCTCAGCTCCAGGCATGGCTGCATGGGGCCCTGCAATATGGACACTGGCTGGTGGGGACAGACGCAGTAGAGTAGGATCCGGGATGGACAGAGCCAATGCCAGCACCACGACTGCAACTCCACTCCCTGCATTAGGGCTATGTTTGGATGTGCGTGTGGGTGGTGAGGGTTGTATTTACGTACTGATGTAGCTCTGAGAACCATGACCGTGTAGGGGGGCACGACTCAAAAGAACAATGCCCCCTAGGGATCCAGGGCCAACTGCTGATGATTGAAGCACACAGCAGGCATCTGACAGCGAAGATGCGCGGCGACATTCACAGTGTAACTTCCTGTCACCCGGCCCATCTGCACAGTCCTAGAACACGTTTTTAATCTTTCTGGGATCAAACCCCAAACTGTGTGCAGGGACCTAAAGCCTCCTGGGGTCCCTGGTTCCCTGAATAGTCACTGTGCCCTGTAGGAAGTGACCCAGAAGTGTCCTGGTTTCCCCACTGAAACCAGCAATCATGGGAGATCAGGACTACGCTCTGTCCTCGAAAAGTCCCAAGGTGGAACTTAACATTCATACTCCAGCCAGCGTTATGTAAATGCTCAGGAACTTTAAGGAGCCAGGGCACTCTGTTGTAGCCTAAGAGTCTCACTCGTTTATTAAAATGTTATGGAGAACCTCAGTCCAGAGCTGTAAAAAAGATACACAACCCTGCCCTTGCAGATAATACATTTCAGCAGGAAACGCTAAGCCACCAACTCCATAGCAACTTGTTTAATTATAGTTATCAGTAAGGGCTAGGGAGAGGTACACGGTGTGCAGCAGGGCATGCATGGGGACAGTTACTGGGGTCAGGTTCGTGAGTCATCCTGCAAGAGAGAGCACCTTAGCTGGACACAGCCATGGTAAAGGCCTGAGTGGGAACAAGGGGAGGTATGTAAGGAATCACAGTGCTTATGAGGAGAGCTGTGGGAAGGGGTACACAGGACAGTTGGGGAGGCCAGCAGGCCCAGGCTCACTCGGAGATGCAACTTTAGCCAGAAAGCAAGAAGATGCCAGGGGAGGGGCATGCAGTGGGAGGGTTTCAGATGTTCATATTTGCTAGGCTTGAGCCAGGCTCAGGGGATGTGTGGAGGGTGGTGAGGAGGGGCAGCTCGCAGATGGAGGCTCTGTGAGCAAAGTTTGGAGGTGGAGCCCTGTAAGGCATATGTGGCGACTGGGAACAGCCCATGAGTGGAGATAAAACTTGACATGTAGTAGTAGAGGGAGCCAAGTAAGCGGCCATTTTAGGGAGCCCATACCATGTACAAGGGGGCTCCCTTATCTTACCATCTGGACAGGAATGCCTGGTGCCACCATCTTGGCTCCTGCAGTACTGACAAGTAGTTGGGGTCTGGGTGCGGAGGGGTGAGAAAGTGGAGTGCACTGAATGCAGACCCCAAACACTCCTCCAGCCAAGACTGGATGGTCCTGTGTGGTGGCGGCAGCAGCAGCTGGATGACAAGCTGAGAGGCCACTGAGGGTATTTCTGAGTGGGGACTTGCTCACCCCATTCACTAACTCCTCCGTTCTTCTATGCATATGTCAAACTGGCACCCAACACTGTCCTAGGGACCTGAGAGACAGGGTGCTCTGCCTGCAGTAACAGTCTGCCTAGGCCTGACACGGGGACCTGCAGGCTGGCACAGAATGGAGCCAAAGCACTGAATATCCAGTGAAGGACCCTGCAGGAAGGCATGCTTCCACATCATGCTTACTCTCCTTCACAGCCCCTGCAAGAACTATGTGCCACCACTGAGTGGGCCTCCCGTACTGCCATGTGCCCTTCCCTGAGTTACACTGGCATCAGGCCTGAATTGTTCAAAGCAATGACCAACAAAAACAATACAGGAAGCCTGGTTTGTTGATCACAACTCTCCTCACCATCCCCACTTGAATCTTCTGTCCTAATGAGATCAAAAGTGGAGTCAGCTCTATCCACCACCAGAGGGCTCAAGGAAAACGAGCTGGCGAAGAATGTGGGACACCAGGCCGCCTACCTCCACTCGGTTCTCATTGCTGTCCTGTGAGCCAAGTTCACTCATCCCACCTCCATCTCCCCTTACGCCCCCGCCTCACTCCTTCTGCTCTCCAAGCCCTGACCATGCTCTGGACCACACTGGCGGGCTCCATCCCTGCAGGGTCATCGTTTGGCAATGGTTTGTTCCTTAGCCTTCCTTTGGCCAGAGATCCAGTCAGGTCTCCCTCACGGTAGGTCTTGCCAGTTTCCAGCAACACCTCTGCCCTTCACGCCCAGGGGCTCTCCTGGGGCCCACCACACCTTGTGGGCTGCCTGGCCCTCTCTGAGCATGCCAGCTGCCCTGGACATATCACTCTTAAAGCCCCACCACAATCTCACTATTTCCCAGCCTCTCAGGTACACAATAGCTTCTCATCTTGGCCTCGCAAAGCCTTTAATCTCTACCACAGTAGAAGGAAGTTAGGATCTGACCAACAGGAAAACTATGCCGTAGTTCTTCCCTGTAGAAGTGTTGACGTTCTGCAAGCACCTCTGGTGGTGAGATGTGCCCTGACTCTTAGAGCCCACTGGTATTCAAAGACCAAGAAGACCATCCTGTTTATTTATGGAACACCCTTTCTGCCAGGGGACCCCACGACTCTGCCAGAAGTTTGCATCATCCCCATTTTACAGTGGAGGAAAGCAAGGCTCAGATTCATAAAGGGATGTGCCCAACGTTGCTGAGATAATAAGAACTGGCCTGGGGTGGAACCTAGGCTGTTAACTTCAAAGCCTGTGATTTTTTCCGACATTGGGCTATGGGTGCAGAATCATCAAAAGAGCCCCCAGTGTCAATGGCAGGGCGATGGCTGCATGGGCTGGAACTGCCTGTGAGATGGGCCCCTCAGGAGCGGCCTGGGTTGAGTGTTGCCCTCCACATTTGCAGCATAGAGTCCCGGCGGGTCGTGTAGGGTAAATGTTTGATGCGGAACCAATGTCTGGGAACGACGTTCCCGCTGGGCGTATACAGCTTCTCTCCAGGCCTGCCCAAGAGACTGCGCAGGGCCAGGTTGCCGGACAAAACCTTCTCATAGAACTCCACTCCACCCTGGGAATAGGCTGCAGACAGGGAGGCTGTGCGCTGGTCCAGCCAGGCTTCCAGGGCATGGGTGAGAGAGTCGGTGGAGAAGGCATAAGCCACAAAGCCCGCCACTGCTGCCACTAGGTTGAAAGCAGCCCGTAAGTTCATGGGGCCTCCATAGAGCCCCAGTGCATGCTTGGCACCCACGCTCAGTGCCCAGGTTACTGCCAGGCAAGCTGGGGCCACCAGGGCCTGCAGGGCAGCTGCACTGCTCTCCAGGTACACCACCTCCCTGGCCAAGGCGAACTTCTGAGCATCGTGGGACAGGGTCAGGGCATCTCTCAGTCGGGTACCTTCTGGGCTCCTCCAGTCCACTTTTTGCCCATGTACAACCAAAGGACGGTTGGTGTTGGTCACAGGGTCACCCAGGAAGCTGGCAGGGATTCCCACCACAGCCCCAGCAGGGAGTCTCGGGAAGCCAGCACTCACAGGCTGGAAGGTGAAGGTGGTGAAGGCCTCATAGCAGTGGCCTGATGGGACGCCTATGTCCTCTAGCACCTCTTGGAAGAGTCTCTGTAGCCTTGGGGAGAGCGGGGCTGGCTGGCCCTGAGGCCAGTACTGGTACAGCCACGGAACCACAGGATCTGGGAAAAGGTGGTACAAGATTTGGGCCCCAAATAGGCCTGCACAGGAACCTACCAATAAGCCTGTCCTGTGTCTCTGCACAAATGCTGCTGCCCGCCACAGGGGACCTGCCATGAATGCTGTCACCGCTGTAAACCTAGGCCAAGAAAAAGAGAAGTCAGCCAACAGTTCCCTAGGTCTGCCTGCTAAGTGAACACTCTCCCAGGTTACACCCTTTTCACTAGGGCAATATAACACAGTGGTGAGGGTTGAGTTCAAATCTTGGTTCCACCTCTGTGCATCAGCCTCTCCATCTGCCAAACAGGCATGTGACAATGGCTCTACTGCTGGGGTGGCTGTGATGAATAAATGGCTGAACACACATAAAACAGTGTCTGGCACAATAGTAGACACACTGGAGATAGTATTTTTGATTATGATTTTTATTCCCACAGCACTAAGTACTCAACTGCATCGCTCCGCTCCACTACTCATCTATGGTGAAGTGCTGCTATGACCACTAATTTACAGATGAAGCATATGTTCAACTTACTGAGTATGACTGAATGCTTGACAATGCTGACAGTTTTACATTTATTATCTCACAGCTACATGCTCACAACTCCATGACCTAATTCCTACTATTGCCCCTATTTAAAGCAGTGAAAACAGAGGCACAAACAGGCTAATTGGCCAAAATTCCAAACTAATAAAGTGGCAGTTAAGGGCTGAATTGAGTCCACTCAAATTCGTATGTTTAAGTCTTAAGCCCCAGTACCTTCGAATGTGACTTGTATTTAGAGATGGGTCCTGTAAGGAGGTAATTAACTAAAACTGAGGTCATTAGGGTAGGCCCTAATCCAATATGATGTCCTTATGAGAACAGGAGATTAGGACACAGACACAGAGGAAAGATCAGGAGAGGTGACAAGGCAGAAAGTGATCATCTATGAGCCAATGAGAAGCGTCAAAAGAAACCAGCTCTGCTGACAGCTTGATCTTGGACTTCCAGCCTTCAGAATCATGAGAAAAGTAAATTTCTGCCACCCAGTACTTATCATGGCAACCCTAGCTGACTACTCCAGGCACGCTATTTGAACACAGGTTGTCAGGCATTCACAGCAAACTTCATTTTAGAAAAAAATTTTAATGCCAAATTGCAAACATATACAAAAGAAGACAAAACATTACATTAACTTTAATCAGCAACTCATGGTCAGTCTTGTTTTATCTCTACTCCCATTCACATTCCTTCACCAAATGATTTAGTTTGAAACACATCCGGAGACATTCCATTATTTCTGAAAAATTCACAATTAACTTCGGTTGAAGCTTACTGTCTTCCTGTGAAGTGTTTAATTAGTAAGTAAGCTGCTGCAAATAAGAACGCAGGGTACTTATTTTAACAAAAATTCCTAAAGAGTCACAAACCTGGGCCCTTTATTCCGAAGAGGAAACCGGGCCTAAGTAAGTAAGGGCCCTGACCTAGGACCCAACGCCCCCAGGCCCACCCGCGCCAAGGCCGCGCTCCAGGTCGGCCTCGGAGGCAGTGCCACGCACTCCTCTGTCTGCTGTGAGAAGAGGAGTTGCGGTACCCTCGCAGGTGACCTCCCCTCGGCTCTCATCCAGGATCCCTAGTCTACGCCCAGCTCTCCAACGAAGAACCTAGGGCCGGGGGCTCCCCCAACCGCGCGCTCACCTCCTCCGCCGCAGCTTTGGACGCGGCAACGTGCGCGCGGGGCGGTGCCGGCCGGAGCCTGGGGGCGGGCTCCGGGAGCGTGCCGGGCGCAGAGCACGCCGGGCCAGCGCCAGAGGCTCCTTCCCTACAGAGCGCTTTGGGCGGGGCTGCAACCTGCAAAGTCCTGGCGCTGGGCCGGTCACCCAGTTTAACTGCGGCGGAAACGGATACTCCACGTGGTTTCGTTATGCGGCTTAGAGCAAAGCCTCCATCGGAGCGCCGCCTGACTGCCGGGTCCATGACCTTTCCGGTGTGGAAGAGCTCATGCCGGTGGGGGGCTCCGAGCTTCATTTTAATTACCACATTCTCTGCTCCCGCACCCCAGTTCCTCTCAAGTGATTCACACTGTGCAGTCCACAGGGCAGGGTCACATCTGTCACCTCACTTTCCCAGCAGCTCTAAGAGTAGGTCAGGGATGGGCTCGCCTGTGCACCAAGCCCAGCTTGCCACCTGTTTTTGTAAATAAAGGTTTGTTGGAATAGAGTCACAACCGTTCCTTCACAAGCTATCTAGGGCTGCTTTCCCCAGAAGGGCAGAGTTGAAAAGCAAGGGCAGAGAAGGCCTGGCCCAGGAAACCTAAAATATTGACTATCCAGTCCGTTCCAGAAAATGTTTCTGGACGCTTGCAGCAGATAATTCCCGTTTTATAGACGAAGAAACTGAGACATTCAGTTTGAGCAGGGTGCCTAGGTTGCACACACCTGATTAGAACAGGTCTCATGTCCCTGTGAATTTCCCATTACAGCTCCTGCCTTCACACAAATTCAACCTAGTGAGTCTTGCTAATTTTCCCAAGTGGGTCTGGCTTTCTTTTCCACCCCGGGAAAGAGGGATGAGGGAAGGAGAGCTTAACTTCTGGGCAGAAAAGTGAGGATACAAAGAAAGGTGGGGATGAAAGGAGACCCAGGAGCATATGGGTGTTGGGGTGGTGAGCAGCCTGTGGACCATTGTGTCTTCAGGTAAATCACCAGCTCAACTCTCTCTGCAGGGCTCTTGACCACACAAGGACTGGCTGCAGTGGGCCACCTGGGACCATACTTGATTGCCAGCTAATGCTTTGTGTGTAGCTTCCTTTGGGAACACTTTGGGGTCGGCATTCCCTGCTTCAGGCTTGGTTCAGCAGTGCTTTATGAAATCATGGACTGATCAGGCAGAGAGACCCCTGCTGACAACTAGGGGAGAACCTGGCCCTGGTGTGACTGCCCCTGGGCCTGGGCCAGCTTCAGCCCAGAATCAGTGCTTAGGGAGACTTGCATCCCAGGGAAAGAGGCCTTCCTTAAAAGGCAGGAGCCCGTGGGTAAAAAATGTCACCCCTCTGGATCACCGTTTCCCCATCTCTAAAGTGAGGAGAATATTTGTCTCAAAGGGTACTGTTACACTCTAACCCTAGAAGCCACCTTGGCACTCTAATTTGTATAACAAAGGAGGTGGAGAATGATACTTCAAGTCACTTGTTCCAGAGCAGGACTTGGGGGTCTTCCTTAAATCTTGGCCTTGAAAGGTACTCTATCTGTCACGAAAGACTTCCGTGAACAGCTGTAAATCTGGCAACAGAGAACAGCACAGGTGCTGGAGCCGGACAGCTGGGGTTGGGTCTGCCCCCGCTCCTACTAGCTGTGTGGCTTTGGGCAAATTAACTTCACTGGGCCTAGTGTTCTCATTAATAAAATGGGGATGAGAGTACCAATTACTTCCTAGGGTAATTGTAAGGATTCAATGAGTTCATGTATGTTTAGTGCCATATACATATAGTATGTATAGCGCAACACAGTCTGTGCCATATAACTGTTCGTTATTACTATTAAGATCTGTTCTGGTTCTGAGACTCCAACTTTGGCTTCTCAGTTGTTTGTATGTAAATGCGGCTAAAACATCTTCTAATATGTTACCTCAGCCAGATCCGGAATGTGGGAAATATCCCACAAAGCAAATGATGTAGTTTTTCTAACAAATCAAGGACATGAAAAAGATGGAGGGAAAGGAGACAAGAGACTGTTATAAACAAGAGACTGGAAAGACAGCAGTTAAATGCAATGTGTGGCTTTCATTCGGATCCTGAATCAAGTTAGTTTCCTAACTGTAAAACAAAGACACCTTTGACACAACTAGCAAAATCTGAATATGGGTTTAGTATTAGATGTTATTAATAAGTTATTTATTTTGTTAGGTGGGATGAAGCATGATGTTTATGTAAACAAAAAAGTCCTTATCAGAGATGCAATAGGTGCAAAGACACGATGCCTTCTATTTAGTTCAAAAGATTACAGCCAAAACAAAACAACCACAAAAACCAGGGGCATATATGAAACAACATCAGCAAAATGTTGGTAGCTGTTGAAGCTTCATGGCAAGTTCGGGGGGTCCATCAGGTCGCTCAAATTTATATATGTTTGGAAATTTCCATTATAAAATGTTTTGCTAAAATGTCTTTAAAAGTAGGCTGTCCAATGAGACTTCATCAAGTTAAAAACTTTTCGGCATCGAAGAACATTATCAAGAATGTCAAAAGACAGTCCATGGAACAGGAGAAAATATTTGCAAATAATATATACGATAAGGGTCTAGTATTCAAAATATATAAAGACCCCTAACAACTCAACAATGAAAAGATAAATAACCCAATTAAAAAATGGACAACTGACTTGAACAGAAATTTCTCCAAAGAATATATACAAATGGCCAACAATGTACATCACAAGATGCTCAGCATCATTAGTCACTAGGGAATCCACAGTAAGATGCTGCCTCACAACTACTAGAATGGCCATGAAAAAGAAAGAAAAACAACAGAAAGCAAGTGCAAGTGTGTGCAGAAACAGAAACTCTCATACATTACTGGTGAGAATGTAAAATGGTTCAGCCGCTGTAGAAAACAGTTTGGCAGCTCCTCACAAAGTTAATCATAGACTTACCATTCCATCAAGAAACTTCACTTTTAGGAATATACCCAAAAGAACTGAAAGCATGCACCTAAACATTAGTACACAAATGTTCATATAATCACAATAACCAAAAGGTGGAAACGACCCAAATGTCCATCGACTGATGAATGGACAAATCAAATGGGGCATGTTGCACACAATGAAATATCATTTGGTCTTAAAATGGAATGAAGTGCTGATACACACCGCAACACAGATGACATTGAAAACATTATGCTAAGTGAAAAAAGCCCATCACAAAGGACCATATACTGTATGATTCCACTTGTGTGAAATGTCCAGGATCTACAGGCAAATCTATAGAAACAGAAAGCATTTTAGTGGTTGTCAAGGGATGAGAGAGGGATAATGAGGAACGACTGCTAATGGGTATGGGATTTCTTTTAGGAGTGAAGCAGTCAAAACATTTATTGAATATGCTTATTTACTTAGCAGTTTATTTATTTAGCAGCATTAGAAAATAAGATAATTTTCAGCAGGGATAAGACTACTAAGGAAATAAAGCTGGTAAGAGGATAAAAAAAGATAGAGTAGGGGAATTCTTTAGCTAAGGTGCTTAGGGAAGCCTCTCTGCAGAGGTGATGTTTGGGCTGAGTCCTGAGTGACAGGGAGGATAAGGTGAAGATCTGCGTGACAGCAGTCCCTAGCAGGGAAGACAGCTAGTTCCATGGCCCAATGACAGGAAGGAGAGTGAGGAGCGAAAATTCCAGCACATTGGCAGAGACTAGGATGCTAGGGCCTTGTAAGCCTGAGAGAGGCCCTTGCATTTTATTCTAACTGTAATGGTAGGTCACTGGTGACTTTGGCAAGGCTGTTCATTGGAAGGTGAGCAGGAGAGTTTAACTGGCTGAAGACAGAATGGAAGGAGGGGTTGAGGAACTGGAGGCAGGGAACATGGCCAACTCTTTCAGTTGTGAAAGATAGGGTCTAAGAAGGGTTTTGTATGGCATATTTATATAATTATCTCACTGAGAAATATTATGATTGAGATGATCTCATTGAGAGAGACAAATTGATGATCCCAGGGAGAGGGGACCCACGCAGGTAGGAATTCCTTGGGTAGTGAGAGAGCCCAGGATATGGGTGGGAGGTGGATAGGGATCAGGACCAATTCCACACTCTAACAAGAGGGAAGCTGCTATCAAATCAACACTTCATACACTTTAAACTTAATGTAATATATCAATGATATCCCAATAAAGCTGTGGTCAATGGGCCAAGGTTAGGGGATAAAGAAGAAATAAATACAGGAACAAGCACCATGGAAATAATGGATTCCAGGACATCTGATCTTTTTTTTTTTTCATTGTAAAGTGAAAAAAAAGTACACATAATATTTACCATCTTAAATATACTTAAGTGCACAGTTCACAGAGGTGGATTAAAGTTGGTTGAGGCCCTGGACGCAGAAGAAAATATTTAAACATACTATCAGGTTTTACCGCTGATTGTAAACTTGTACATAATTAAAGTTGCACATATGAAACCAAACTTGGCATCATTAAAAAAAGTGTAAAGTTGGGGTTTTGTGGGGCCCTTCAGAAGTCAGGGCCCAGGGTGCGCGCCTAGCGCACCCACCATTAAATCCGCCTCTTACAGATCAGTGCTGTTAAACACATTCATAAGGTTGTGCAACCATCACCCATCCATCTCCATAGCTTTTTTCACGTATCCATTAAACACTAAGTCCCTACTTTCCTGCCCCCAAGCCCGTGGCAGCTACTATTCTACTTTCTGTCTCTATAATTTTGACTACTCTTAGTATCTCATATAAGTGGAATCATACAGTTTTCGTCTTTTTGTAACTGTCTTATTTCTCTTAGCATAATGTCCTCAAGGTGTATCCATATTGTGGCATTTTCCTTTTTTAAGCTGAATAATATTCCATTTATGTATATAGTACATTTTGCTTATTCATGCATCTGCTGATGGAACTTGGATTCCTTCCACATTTTTGCAATTGTGAATAATGTGGCTATGAACATGGGTATACAAATATCTCTTCAAGACCCTGCTTTCAATTCTTTTGGATATACACCCAGAATTAGAATGCCTGAATCAGGTGGTAATTAATTCCATTTTTAATTTTTTTTATCTTTACCAAAATTAACTTTATTCATTTATCAAAATCAACTTAACATCTTGGGAGGGGAACACGAGTTCATGAATTGGGTGGCAAAGTCTGCTTCACAGGTTACCATTAAAGTCTGTGATACCCAGAAGCAGCTTAAGGTTGGTCGATGCCCAGGGCGCAGAAGAAAATATTGGGCCCTTTAAAAAAAAGAGGGAGACAGGGAAAATAAAAATACATGCCTTCAGAAATCGGGGCCCAAGGCGTGGGCCGGGGTGCCCGTCCTTAAATCCGCCTCTGGTGATACTGATCATGTTGCTGGGGTTTGGGGAGAACAAATGCTTTACAGCTCACTTCCTATTTGATTTTAGGGTGTCGGTGAGCTCCAACCCGGCCACTTTCGCTGCACGTGTTCGCTCGAACTGAGAGTCCAGCAAGTCTGTCCCGAAGGCGAGGGTGAGGGCGGCTAACTCACCAAGCTGTACAGGTGGCTTTGGATAATCTGGAGATGGTCCTGTGGCAGCCGCTCCTCGCTTATCCCTTGCAGGCGCGCTGCTGACTGCCACGGTCCAACCCGCCAACGCTCAGTCCGCCGCCAGGAGGGCGCCGCGGGCGGCTCTATTACAAACCGCAGCAGCCTGGCCTCTGTCCAGGCCCACTTCCCGCCCAGAATGCCCGGGAGTCCGGCTCTGGCCTCGGTTCCTGTGGCTGTCGCACCAGGCGGGGCCCGCAGACTCGGATGGACAGAAGGAAGCTACCAAAGGGACCCCTGGGGCATTTTTAATTTTTAAAAAATCCAGCATACTGCTTTCCACAGTGGTTACACCATTTTACATTCCCACCAACAGTGCACAGGGTTTCAATTTTGTCACCTCCTTGCCAACATTGTTTGGTTTTGTTTTGTTTTTAGTAGCCATCCTAATGAGTGTGAGGTGATATTTTGTGGTTTTGATTTGCGTTTCCCTAATGATTAGCAACATTGAACATCTTTTCATTACTTATTGGCATTTGTATATCTTCTTTGTAGAAATGTCTATTCAAGTCCACCGTTTTTGAATCACGTTTGTTTTTGTTGCTGAGTTTTAGGAGTTCTTAATATATTTTGGATATTAATCACATACCAGTTATATGATTTGCAAATATTTTCTCCCATTCTGTGGGTTGCCTTTTTATTCTGTGGGTATTGTCTTTTGATGCACAAAATTTTGAAATTTTCATGAAGTTCAATTTGCCTACTTTTCTTTTATTGCCTGTGTTTTTGATGTCATATCCAAAATATCTTTGCCAAATCCAGTTTCATGAAGCTTTTGTCCTGTGTTTTTTTCTGAGTCTTATATTAGGTCTGTGCAGAAGGTAGCCAGCCATGTACTATGAAAGATAGAGCCATTTATCGAAAAAGATTGATACAAGAAACATTGTACATAGGACAGTGACGCCTCAGTCCCCTTCAAAATAGGCGCCTTGGGACCTCACACAGTTCCAGTCACCATCAGCTGCCCTGTTGTATTTTCCTGAATCTCATCAACGATAAGTCTCAGGGCACCAAATCTGGTCTGAAGGGGGTTGAGTCACCTGGGTGATTTGATGTTTCCAAAAACCTCTGCATGAGATGTGTTGCTTGAACAGGCAAGCTTTCTTATGATGAAGCTGACAATGACCAGGTGCTCATAGTTGTGGCCTCCTGAATTATCTGAATAGTTTCCATGGAGGAATGTTCAAGCTTAACACAAAATCTGATGCAGATTTTGCTCTACCTGCTCAGTCATTTTGAATGTGATGGCCACACAGTATACTTGTTCATTCAATGGCATCTACCGCTTCCACTGACTGACTAGTACAGTGAAGTTGTCATTGTTCACGCATGCGCATTCCAGTCCACTCTCCTTGGCTGCCAGGTTCTATCAATGATGTGCAAACTGTTTTCATTATATTAACAATGGCTGGACTTTTTCCTATATTATATTCAGGTTTTTGATTCAGTTTCAATTAACTTTTGTGTATGGTATTAGGCAAGGATCTAACTTGGTTCTTTTATATATGGATTTCCCCACCATCATTTGCTGAAAAGACTGTCCTTTCCTCATTGAATGGTCCTACCATCCTTGTCAAAAATAATTTGACTGTATATGCAAGGGTTTATTGCTGGACTCTGTATTCTGTTCCATTGGTCTCTCTTTATGCCTGTACCACACTCTTTTGATTATTGTACAATAGCTTTGTAATAAGTTTTGAAATCAGGAAGCATGAGGCATCCAATTTTGTTTTTCCTTTTCAAGATGGTTTTTGGCTATTCAGAGTCCCTTAATATTCCATATGAATTTAAGATGAACTTTTAATATTTCTGAAAAAAGTCATCAGAATTTTGATAAGGATTGCCTTGAATCTGTAGATTGCTTTGGTTTTATTGACATGAAAAATATTAAGTCCCAATTCATGAGCAGAAGGCAGCAGGAAAAGAGGAAAACCAAATATGGGATGTATTGGCTTCATCAAAGAAGCCATGGCATGAATCTACAGGAGCTGAGTAGGGTTGTCGAGGATGGCACTTTGTGGACGCCGCACGTTCACAGAGTTGCCAGAGTTGGTTTGCAGGCCAGTGCTCAATTCACTGAGCCACACCAGCCAGGTGTCCTCTTTAATTTTTTTCAGCAATGCTTTATAGTTT
The DNA here is from genome assembly GCA_004026545.1 of Mormoops blainvillei. Classification (NCBI taxonomy): domain Eukaryota; kingdom Metazoa; phylum Chordata; class Mammalia; order Chiroptera; family Mormoopidae; genus Mormoops; species Mormoops blainvillei. Next base: position 79,472 of record PVJD01007543.1, read on the forward strand.
TCATTATACAAATCTTTCACTACTCTGGTTAATTCCTATGTATTTTATTCTTTTTGTCACTATTGTAAATGAAATTGTTTTAATAATTTTCTTTTCAGATTATTTGTTATTAGAATATAGCAACTGAATTTGTGTGTTGAATTTGTATCCTGCTACTTTGCTGAATTCATTTATTAGCTCTGACAGGCTTTTTTTTTTTTTTGGTGTGGAATTTTTAGAGTTTTCCACATATGATAAGATCATATAATCTGTGACCGGAGATAATTTTACTTCTTCCTTTCTCATTTGGATGACTTTTCCTTGGCTGATTGCTCTGGCTAGAACTTCTAGTACTATGTTGAATAAACTGGTGGAAGTTAGCATTCTTGTCTTGTTCCTGATCTTAGAAGAAATGCTTTCAGTCTTTTACCATTGATTATGGTGTTTGCTGTGGGTTTTTCATATGTGATGTTTACTATTTTGAGGGAGTTTCTTTTTCTTTCTAGTTTGTTGAGTGCTTTTTTTTTCACAAAAGAGTTTTGAATTTTGTCAAATGCCTTTGCTGCATCAACTGAGATGATCATGTGTTTTTTTTTCCCTTCAATCTGTTTATGTGATGTATCACATTGATTGATTTTTGTACCACTCTTCCACTGCAGGAATAATCCCACTTGGTCATGGTGTATAATCCTTTTAATGCGCTACTGAGTTTGGTTTACTAGTATTTTCTTATGGATTTTTGCAACAACATTTATATTTGCTATCAGGGCAATACTGGCCCACAGAGTGAATTAGAAAGTATCCCCTCCTCTATAATTTTTGGGAAAATTTTGAGGATTGGTATTATTATTTCATCTTTAAATATTTGCTAGAATTCACCAGGGATTTTCTTTATTGGGAGATTTTTGATTACTGATTCATTCTTCTTACTTATTATAGGTCTATTCAGATTTTCTCTGTCTTCTTAACAAAATTTTTGAGGGGGCTTCTGGGCATAAAATAAAATTTAAGAGTTACTATGTTTTAATTACTATTCAGTTGATTAAAGCATCAAGTTTAAAATATCCCATGTCTCCTAAGCCTAAAACTTAAGTTTAAAAATATTGCTATCTTATTATAAGTCCAGTAATTTTTGTACCAAAAAAAGATTTTTTTCTACCTTTTCTTTGATTTTCAATTAGCCATGGGCATTACAGATTGAATCTGCCTTAATTATGCTACACCACTGCTGTGCTTAATGGATCAAATTCCCTTTGACATTTCAAACCATACTTTCAAAATTCATTTACCTGATTCTTTTAAATACAACCCCCAAGGAGTCTTTCAAATCTAATAAGCAAAATCGTCCTAAACTTTTAAGCAACTCTTGTAAATCTAATAAAATAGATGTAAAAATGTAAAAGATTCTCTTACCTATTTCAAACATCTTAAATCAAAGTCCATATGAAACAGCAGATTAAGACTCATTATTTCAGATACCCTAACCAGCACCGAAGTATTAATTCAGATAGATTCCTTTATCCATCCTGACATTACAAATGTACTTTCCCAACCCAGGGGTACAGAACAGTCCTCTCAGACCACTTCACACTGAGACACTATGGGTGGGACTCTTAGTGGGATATTCTTGCCCAAGGACAGGAGTCCAGGTTCCCTGGATGATTTATCATGACTTGGTGTTTATTAGGCTGAGTCATTGTGGAGATCATTGGACTTTCCAAGCCTATGTCATGGCTTCTTTTTTTTAAAGAGTAAAGTCTATAATTTTTTGTTGCCTGAGTTGAACTGATGAGATTATCCATCTTCCACCAGGATTGCAATTAATCTTTTAGCTGTTAGATCTGCAATGATGAAATTCTGATGTTGACCAAAACTTGAGTATAATATACACATAGTTTTGCTTTATCAACATTGTAAACATCACTTAAAGAATTGTGCATGTCCTTTTCTTTTTTAATAGCTTGCTTCATACAGCTGTGCGGAGACTGCTGCTTTCTCTCTAATGCCAAAATTGTCGCAACTTGCTCAGTGGGAGCCCCTTCCGACTGGTTCCTTTATCCTTTAAAATTGCCCTGGATCGTTTTGGAAGCACACTTTCTTTCTGGCAAAAAACTGATGCTCCAGGCCCATCTTAATTATCTTTGCTCCAGGATATAGATTCAGATACTTTCCAAGGTTTCCTGGTCCTTCTGCTGTGGAATTGTACTTGAGACCAAAATCTATGTGCTTTGGGAACAAGTTAGATCACTCTGCTTAATACTGGGGGTCACAGCACAGAAGACCACTTTGGAGGAAGACTCAGAAAATATATGTTTAAAAAATGTCATGGAATCATACAATTATTTTCAATTTAACTTTAACTGAGTTCTTAAACAAACCTTGTTCTAATATAAAATAACTTCCTTTTTTCCTTGTATTTTATGCATTACCAGCATCTCTTATTGCCACAACATACAACATTCTTTTACTCACTTTAACAGCAGATTGTAATATTGACCAAATTAAATTCTAGAGCCCTTGCCTAGGCTGTGCAGCACACTCCCATCTTGCTTTCGTGATCCTATGTTCCCACCGAACTACCATTGCTTAGTGTCTTGGCTGTCAGAAGCTGGCACTAATGTACTTACTCTCCCTGATGGCAAAAGTTTCCAAAATAAATCATCAGAAACTGGTGATCACTATGTTGTGAATGGTTAGAAAGTAATATCAGCTCACTGGGTATCAATGAAATGACTTTATTTTTCTAATAATTGCTACTTACTATACTCTGCAAACCATGTGATTTCCTGCTTCTTAGCAGGCTCCCTTAATGATGCACGGTTCAAACCTGAATTTGTCCATCAATATCAGTTGCTGAGACAGTATCATTTTGGTTATGCCTCAGCCTCATTGTCTGCTTTCAAACTTCAGTCCTATATTTCACACAAAGCTGTCCCTCCCACATTCGCACCCCACCCCTACTGCAGACTGGACTTGTGGTTCCAACAACTTGGAGGGTGTGTGTGGTCTGCTCTCTCCCAGGATAGCTAGCTCTTCTCCTTATGTGACTACTCATTGGTGGCCCTCCTACTTGTGGGTCATACTGTGAACAGCCGATGTTGATGGTCACCAAGTTTCTGTCGCCTGTTAGCCTTTCTGCTAATGGAGCTTGATTGTTGGTGGCAGTGATGGTAGAAGTAAATAGCACTCTGAGGCAAGATGAGATTAATCTTTTTAGGTACCCTAGACTTAGAACCTAGGGAAGGATGTGTAAACAGTTTAGTTAAAGGACCACAGCAATTAGCTGGAAGTTACAGGATAGACCCTGGGCATCTGGTCAGGCTTGTAATTGCAGGCGAATGCATCAGCCCAAAGTAGAAATGAGAGCTTCTGGGAGGCTAGGGTGGGAGGAGGAGCAGCAGAACCATTGGTGTCTTAAGGGTGGCCAGTCTGGTGCTCCAGGCAGTCTGGATCTTGAGAGTAGCCTGTCCCTAGATTCAGCCCAACTCAGGTCACCTTCTGCCATCAGGGAAAGTAAACACATCAAGAAGGGCGCATCTTTTGTGGGTCACTAGCTGTTGAGAGATCGACAGCTGGACCGGGGGCAGGACGTCTGGGCGTGTGTGTGTGTGTGTGTGTGTGTGTGTGTGTAAGGACTG